>OY751431.1:5998119-6265837 GCA_963565745.1 Phengaris arion
ATGAAAAACATAAATAAATAATAATAAAACAACAAAATAAAAATAAAAACAGAATATTAGTCTACCTTCTTCGGCAGTTAGCGGGCTTAGAAATACCACAGTAGAAATGCATTTTGTCTACGCAAGAATTAAAATACGGACAGATAGTAGGGATAATGCTCATTCCACAGTTTCGTCCGTATCGGTATGATTTTGTGGATTTTATTTTATTCTGATGGTTTCGAAAATTGATAGTATTAATTGACTCGTATACCTTCTAGATGTAAATCGCTATTAATATTTATAAAAGGCGTTTATTAAAATATTTAGTTTCCTTTTCGACAAAATCCTTTGAGTAATGAAGCAGTGGATTGTAATGAAATATGAAGAGAGTGTAATAAAGTGTGACAAACGTGGTAGGTAATAAAATATGGGTAAAAAATCACAAAACGCTAAAGAATTATATAATTATATTCCTGATGGAATGATAAGGGTTAAGGTACTAATAAAATCTAAATAAAATATTGCTTTCAAAACCTGACAAAAATCCAATTTAGATGAAGATCGCACCATTATAGCGGCACAGTCCCGTCTGCGGCAAATGAACAATTTTACGATAGGTTGGAAAATGCAGAAGACATGAGCACCACATATTATATAAGGTGGCCGGCCAGAAACTTAGACTAAAGCTAGACGTCAAACACAACAAATACATAAGAAATGCAAAAAGAATCGTACTAACATCAAACAAGGAAATCACGAAAAGGTCGAAGGAGTACTATGAACAGCTCGTGAACAAGGAATTTCCCAGCGAACCGTTACCCCATATTGGTTAACGGTGGTATATTATAACATAAACTGGAGGACCTATTAACCAAGAGGAAACCAAAACAGCAATCGCAAAAATTAAATATCGCGAAGCTGTAGGCCCAGACCAAATCGCATCTGAAATCTGGAAGAAAATAGGAGATCAATATCCTGGCTAACCTAAACTCTTCAATAATATCCTTAGGGAAGGAATTGAAGAAATAAGAAATTGAAGGAAGCACATTGCGCCCAATATTTAAGAACAAGGGTAACACAGCCCAACGCAGTAACTACAGGGATATAAAGTTAACATCGCACACTCACATGATATAGGAAAGAAACATCGCTTCACGAATAACAGCAAACACCTTTTAACTTCGTACCCGGAAAATCCCAACTCTCCCTCACACTATCGTCCTATCTCAATCTTACCTGTTCTGTCTAAAATTCTTGAGCAAGCAGTGAACAAGCAATTCTTCTTAGACAACTACCTTCTTAGATCAGAACCAGTTGATCACTCCCTTCCAATCCGGTTTTCGCGCAGACCATAGTACTATTACTGCGCTACTGAAGGTATCTGAAGACATTCGCCAGGCTATGGAGAATAGACAACTGACAATCATCGTCCTGCTCGACTTTAGCTGTGCATTTAACTCCGTAGATTATGATATCTTGATTGGCATACTTCGTTCGGTTGGTCTATCGGATTCGGCTTTGCAGTGGTTTGACTCCTACCTCAGAAATCGACAGCAGCGTATTTTTACACCTGAATTTATCTATGATTGGTCCAATCTCGTTGCTGTGTTGCTCGTCTTATCACCCTTGCTTTTCTCAATATTTATTAATAGTATTTCATCAGCCATAACCTCATGTTTCCACCTATATGCTGACGATTTGCAAATATATAGGCACACCGTGCTTTCTGATATTGATAATGCGGCACCGCATTATCAATATCAGAAAGCACGGTGTGCCACCAGCTAATCGAGGACCTTGAGTGCATAAAATATTTTGCAAATACCTCTGGGTTACTTGTTAATCCTAAAAAATCGCAGGCTGTCATAATAGGTAATAAACAATTGCGCAGTAAAATTAACTTTAATACCTTGGCTAACATTACCTATAATGGCAATATTGTAAAGATATCGGAAGGAAACTCTGCGTAAAACTTTGGTGTAATCTTTGATTCTAATCTTTCTTGGTCGTAGTATATTTGTGATGTCAGGAGATGCGTAAATGGTGCGATACATGCGCTTAAACGATTACAGAATTTCCTTCCTTTCCCAACTAAGTTGCTATTGGTGCAGTCTCTCATACTACCACTGCTGGATTACGCAGACGTCGTTTTTTTTGGATGCAACGGAAGCCTCACTGAACATACTTGAACGCTTGCAAAATATATGCATTAGGTATGTGTATGGCTTGCGCAAGTACGACCATATCTCAGAGTTTGTAAACGTCTTAAGTGGCTTGCGATAAGGCTGCGGCGGAATAAACACACTCTCACGCTCCTCTTTAAACTTCTTCGTTCCCGTGCTCCATCTTACTTGTAAGAAGGGTTTAGCTACACACCACCTAGTGAGAGACCTGTTCGCTCATGCATAGTGAAGAGGCCATTTGAAATTCCACACTGTAGTACAATTTTCTATGAGGGCTCATTTTCGGTTGCTGCGGCGCGTCTTTGGAATGGTCTGCCGGAATACATACGGGAGGCCCCAACTCTCAATGAATTTAAATTGCGTTTAAAACGGCACTATCTATCATTAGTTTAATTTTTAGTTTATATTAAAATTTCAGGAGCAGTATAATAGTCATTCGTTTCATAAAATTTTATCATTTGTATGTATGTGTATGTATATATATTATATTGCGATCTGTGTATATAAGCATGTTTTATTATATTTACATTATTAGTATCTTAACTTATTTTTAGGTATTGTATAAGTTTTAATTTAAGTCTGAATGTTAATGTTTTAGTTATTTTATGTTGTATTTTTGTGTACATTGCCCTATCTTCTCTACTTACATCCACTATTATAGGTTTGCTGGAAGAGATCTCTTAAAGAGATAAGTACGCCAATGTATAACAATACACTTTCAAAACTTTCAAATGTGTCTTTGTTAATGTCTACATGAAGAATAAAATAAATAATAAAATCGACCATTGACGCGAATGAGACAATCCGAATCTTAATGAAAAAACACCGCACTAATAAAGAGAAGCCTACATCTACACTTCATCGACCTAGAAATGGCATACGACCGGGTGCCACGAAATCTTGCCTGGCAGCCCATAAGAGCACATGCAATCCCGTTACGATATATACTGAAAGGCCATGATATGTACAACAATACTATAACCTATGTTAAAAGCCCAGCAGATCTTAGTGGTTCTTTTCAGGTGAACGTAGGAGTGCACCAAGGCTTAGCCCTTAGCCACCTCCTGTTTAACCTCTGCATGGACTATATTATAACACGTGATATACAGAAACCTACCCCGTGGTGCATGCTCTATGTGGATGATATAACGCTAATAAGCATAACCGTCACTGACCTACAAGAAACACTTAACTTATGGGTAGAGAAAATAGAAAAACATGGACTACATATCAGTCGCAGTAAGACAGAATATAGAGTGCGATTACGGACGAACGGTCAACGCAGGCGACGATATTATGTGCAAACAGTACGCCACTGCCTAAGGTAGAGAGAGGTTCAAGAACATCGGATCCGTCATAGCATCAGACGCAAATGTCGATTAAAATGTCAAACATCGTATAAATTCGGCATGGCTCAAATGGAGTTCTCTGTGACCCCAAAATGCCCATCAAGATCAAAGGGAAAGTATACAAGACAGTTGTGAGGCCGACTCTAACCTATGAAGCAGAATGCTGGACTATAAAAAAGTTCACGAACAATAACTACGTCCAAATGAGATGTAGATGTTCAAATGGGTAGGTGGGGTGACAAGCCTGGATAAAGTCCGGAACGAGTATTAGTATAAGAGGTTCCATCAAAGTAGCTCCTGTTGTCGAAAAAGTGAGAGAGAGCCGCCTACGCTGATATGGCCATATCCAAAGGAAGGACGACGCCCACTTATGCTGCAAAGAAAGTCAGAAACATGCCAAACATGACTACGAGTCGCGGAAGGCCGCTCGCCACTTAAATATGGAATAACAACAAGATAGAGATGGAAAACCTGACTATTCAGACAACCCAGAACAGAAAATTCTGGCGCAAGAACATGGATTGGACAAAGAAGAAGTTTCGATGTTATCTTTACTCTGTAATATTCCGCGAAAAATACCCACAACCTGCAAGCAAATGAAAAAATTAATAAGTGCACACTAAACGCATTAGACATAATATTAATTGAATTGTACATTATTTTAATAAAAAACACGACCCTCATTAGTTTATATTCACAAAAAAATTACTACCATCCAAATCTTCTGATTCTTTTCCCTCTAAAATTTGGTAGGGAACGGAATGTAATGAAATGGAAAGGAATGAAATTTCGGTAGATTTTATAGATAAATAGTGCAATAACCATAATACAAATAATGTGATGAAACCCAACTACGATCATGGATTTACTTGACAATGCGATTGAATGTAATGCGTACTTACCTGTGACAAAAGCCATTTCCAAACATAAAATCGGAAATATTTTCCGCTGTGGATGCGCACGTTCCTCCGTGGTGAACTATTTCGGCAGGCAGAAAGACGCAAGAGGGGTACGCGGTAAGCTAAAGTAGAAATAGAGGTGAGAACAAATAATAATTTCAGTTGCAATGTTTGTGGAATGACGTTTATCGTTTGACAAAATTTAAATGTCGATTCTTTATATACTACTCACTCATTTAAACATATTACTATGAATTATTAATAGCTATTATGTAACTTGATATATCCATACAAAAAACCTGAACATTGATTGGAGGAAAGTGCTCTAAAGTATCTGGAAAACACCCAGGTGGTAATTTGGTTATCCATTATTTGGTATTGGTTCCTTATGGAAAAGAATGAAATTTTGATGTTTTGTTACAGTATCTTTCTATTAAATGATTTGAGCAATTAAATTAAACATGCCCCTTTAAGATTAAATTAATCATGAACATAATCAATAAAACATTTTCACTGACTGTAATATTTATAAGGTTTTTTGGCCTAGAATGAAGATCCGGACGAAACGGCGGACTGAGCCATAAAATTATATCACTGTCAATTTGTTATTTTGTCTGTCGATATTCTTTACTCCCAGAAATTATTATTTCTGTTGTTTAAGAACTTGTCAACTTTTATTACCGTGACAAACGTAAAGACAAACCGCATCACTTTACATAGAAAATAATTAGTTAGCAAAACTGACATGGAAAATAACAACGTTTATTTTAACTGTCGTCAACACTTATCTTAAATGTTTGCAATCACGTCTATGTAGATATTAAATACTATAATTACGCACAAGGAAAACGTGGAAACTGAGATCGTTGGATCCTTGTTGGACCATTCCTCCTTTACTAAAATATGTCATAGGCTTACCTACATAGTACCTATTGTCTATAGTGAAAATCTGTAGATAGTGTAGGGACCGATAGGTTTTGGTCGTAAACGCAATAGCCTAAAAAAAAAGTTAAAAAAAGTAAAGTAGTAGTTACGATAATTTAATGGTACTTACGTATAATCATGACGGACCCTCAATGAAAACCTCGTGGTAATAAACATAAAATAATTTTTTTCTGTATTTAAAAATATGTGAATAGTGGGGGTAACTGGAGACTAGACTAGCTATGTTTTTTAACCCTAATCTCCTTCATATAGGACCTATTTGAAATCGTGGGATTTATTACTAACTACAATAATCTGTTAGAACTGAGAACCAGCAGCAGAATATGAGTGAAAAAATATAAATTTGCAAACTAAAACTACAGACAGAGAATTGTACCAAGTGACCCTCATATAGGTAAAATACACTCCTGCATAATTACTAGGGAGTAGTGACCAGCGGTGGAAGGAAGTGATGATATCGGACCCGGAGTCGGATTCGGAGTTTGTAAAATGTTTTATCGGAACCGGAACCGGAATCGGAACCGGAGGTTTAAGAAAATATCAAAAGAAGGCTGTTGTGATTGTAAATGTTTCTTTTCCGATTCTAATTTAATTAATTCTCCATATTCAGTGGTATTAGGATTGAAGTGACTTTAAATTACTTTTTAAAGAAAAAGTGATACCTCAATTCCGTGAATTTATTATATTTTCATAAAGTTTACACTTTGCTGTCGTCGGACTAGCATCATAAAAATATTCCAAATAAAACTCGGTATTGGTTGGCTCTTGTTTTTTACACCTTAGGACTATGGAAATATTCAATAATTATTAAAAAAGTGGCACTTGTACAGGGAGGATCAAGTCTCACCAAAAAGCTTTACCATGTACCCTAACAGTAGTTTTAGTTTAATGCTATAAACAAATTAATCATAAACGTCGATTAAGAATAACTGTTTTATTTAAATTTAAAAAGGAAGACCCATAAATAAGGACTCGTTTTATGTTTGTTGGTATCATATACTACTGCCAGCGACATAGCCACCCTTAAACTAGATATTGCCCCATACAGGCTCTGTAAATTGAGTGTACCTAGTCTCCCACAAGGATCACGTGCTTCTCTTGTATCTTCGAACTAAGAAATTACTTATAACATTTAAAACATTAGAATGTGGAACAAAATAAACCCAGCATATTTGGGACACATTGATCATTGGGCCGAAGTTAGGCCGACACAAATTTGTTTATTCTAGAATTTTGAGTAAAAAAAAAACTTAAAAAAACTAAAAAACTATCAAAGAAGTCTCCATGTAGTTCATAACCATTTTTGGCTAATTACACGATGATAATTGTTGACGAGCAATTGTGGTAATTTGACAAGATAATGTGCAAATATTTGTCTCAAAAGGCGGGTTTGTATCGCTTCGTCATTTATAATTATTATAGCTTAGTATTATTACATATTGTCATGCTAATTTTAAATGTTCCCTAATTTTAATTATTAGAGTTACTTGTGTAGTAGACTTTGCAAGTAGTAAGGAATTCCTTCTTTGGAATCTTTACAAATAAATAACATTGAAGTATCTGTTTCTAATTTCAAATTAACAGCTTCACACTAAATGCAAATGACACTGTTTAGTTATGTACGTGACGGACAAAAAAAATTAAAATGTTTGTTTGTCTGGCGGTCTCTTTGTTCCGGCTAAATTCTCAAACGGCCGGAGGCCGCCGGACCGATTTTAACCGGACTTTCACTGGTAGATGATGTTTTAAGGAATAACTTAGACTACCTTTATCTTTGGGTTCCATTTAAACATATACGGTTGCGTTTGTATTAATAGTTCAACGCATACGGAGTTGCGGGCATCAGCTAGTTTGTAGCTGGCAGTTCTATTCTTTGACAAAGGCTTTCTCGACTATCGACTAACTACAATCTATATAAGGGTGAATTCCTACGAGTGACCGTCGCTAAAAATGGATTACTCCTATTTAATGTTGTATTATTTCAGGTTGTTGTGTAACCAGAAATATTTTTATTAAGAAAGCAAGTTTTTTTAAATAACATTTTTTTATTTCAATATATTTTTACAGACTTAAGATATTCTTGAGGTGTTTATTCAAGAATACTGCGAGACCTTGCCTTGGCCTCATCTATCCGCGCGAGACAATAATTTATTTTAGTAATTTAATAATACTTTCACGTTTTACTAACTTGAAATTGAGATTTATGAACGAGTCTTTGTATACGTTTATAATATACGTTTTAAAATAAATTGGATCTTCAATACTAAACTTTAAGATGCTTGGACGGCCGTTGGGCGGTTTATTCCTGGAAATTTCTAGCTTAGATGTTTTTTTTATGTTTAAAGTAATACCTACTAGTTATCATTTATAACATAATATAATATGTTTTAAAAAGGAGCAAGCTATTAAGCTATGAGGATAAAAAGTGGACACATATTATGCCCATTTGGGACAATCTTTCAAGTGTTTCGAAGTTTCTTTGTATTTGCTCTGCGTCGGTTTTTGTTTGTTTTATAAGAGGATAACGTATCTGTGTAGTATTTATTTAATTCAATGATAGCTATTTAATAATCTAAAATAATTTAAAATGCAAAATGGTAGTAGTGGGCCATGGGGACACTGCGAGTACCCACGCGATTTTTATTTTCAGAATTATAATATGTCTCCCACCAAGAAGCTAATATATCTTTATATAATGACGTGCTTAAAATATAAATACATTTTGCTCCCGGTGTGGAAAGTTTTTTCGCATTGTTGATTTCGCCCAATAATTTTTTTTATAATAAAATTTCGAGTGAAATCATTCATTCGAAAGGTAACGAGACGCACCGTGGTCGCTGTCCAAAACATCCAAATTATAATCTGAATTCCGATGTACAAAACAATTTAGGTGTTTTGTAAAACATGATGTACACGTTAATTGGTAAACGACAGTTGTGGTAAGTGTGAAACGAGCCTTAGAACAGGTACCTACTACGCGCCGTAGACCGTTTTAATACGCAATTCTCAGAATACTAAATCCTTATTATTAGTTTATACTGCGCAATAGAATCACGGTCAGCTTTTATGGTCACTTCTAAGTTCTAAATTATAATGCATATTGTAATTTTAATACCCACATGTTGTTGTCCTGAATCCATAGACGCATATACAGAATGTTTTTTCAGTCAGTGTTGAAAAAAAAAACAGCTGCTTAATGCTATCTATGCCGTAGCCTTTTTGTAGGACACAACTGATTTTTTTCAAAGTAGGAAAGTTGATCCCATAGTATAAGTTGCTTATATTCAACAGTATATTCACTCCTGAAAGTTTGGACACTTACTGAAAATTCACCCTGCATTAAAGACGAGGCATGTCGAAGACAAAAAGTATCCCCACTGAAATGGCCTCACTTTTGGGGTTTGACACATTTTGACATTTGAGGTATAGTGAAATCAAGAAGGCTGACATTTGAGGTATCCTATTGAAATCAAGATGGCGTATCTTTTTCTTGTATCGAGATTAGTTATGTCAAATGCGTACGTCTTAACCTATCCTTAGTTTTTAAGTCATTGGCCGAATCCCATTCATAGCCCATAGGGATATAGAACTAGTGACAAACTGAGCAAATTCGTAGCCCTCTTTTTGCCCAAAATACTTATATGTTGTTTTGAATAACGACAGTGTTAATTGTTTATGTTTAAGCTTGAAGAGCACAAAGAATTTCAAACAAAAAAAAAACAAACAACGGTAAAGAAACAACAAATTGTTATGAATTGGTCAATTAGCAACATCGCCATTCGTATTTCGGTGCTAGCTTCGGCTTCACTACTGCCAGTGGCGCCTGGAGATTGAAATAAATTAGTCCCATCTAATTTAATTAGTATAGCTCATAGATCATTAGACCTATCAACTATCAATTATACTTGTGACTTTAGTCATAACTCGTAATAGCTAGATACCTACTACATAAATCTATATAACAATATGTTTCTAACCTACTCAGTATATAAGAAATAATAATATATATAGGAATAATATAAGAATAAGAATAAGAAATCTCTACATTCGTTATTTGTATTTGGAATATAATTTAGTTCCAGTATCTGATGACATTAAATACCTACTATTAGTATTTGCTAAAAATCAATTTATTTGTCACTAGCTGTTGCCCGCGGCTCGGTCCGCGAAAATACAGTACACCTCGGGAACACTACTTTTTCGGTATAAAATGTAGCCTATGTTTTAGTCCAGAGCCTAAACTACTACCATACCAAATTTCATCGAAATCCGTTCAGTAGTTTTTGCGTGAAAGAGTAACAAACATCCATCCATCCATCCTCACAAACTTTCACATTTATAATATTAGTAGTATAGTGTAAACTGTAAACATTACCCTCTGCTTTTCCCACTAACATTGAATTCACCGATACGAACCATTACCTAAATCATATCATAAATTCCTTATAACTTTGTAATAATATTTCATGTAGTAACAACATCGACATAGTCACAAATTACAACACATCATTTTTTCGTCCGGTGCAAAGTGAGTGCGCGCGCACCGGGCACGGCCGTGAGTCACACTCCCACACAATAAGAACAATCAAAACAGATGTGATTGTTGACCAAATTCTTCAGATGGTCTACTGATTGATATGATATTGGGAGTAGAAACTTCTGGACCATTTGCCTTATCAAATCTAAAAATAACTGCGTGCGTAAATCACAGAATTCTCAAGTAGGTACCTACTTTAAATAAGGTTCTTTAGAACTGCGTAAACCATAATACTCAGAGTTCAGACTAGTTTAGAATTGCTTCAGATGTTGCGACTGTATCAAGCCTAACGTTAATATCAAATAAAGGACCACAATAATTAATGGAACGGAATGGAATAAAAAAGCAATAAAAAAATTGCAGATCTATCCCTGCCACAAATACTAGGTGATAAATAGACCATGGTATCTAACTGGCGGGACACGATCGCAGGCCAGGCCGTAAACAACAGAACGTCTTACAATGTTAACAGATAACAGTGAGCAAGTAGAGTGCTGGGGAACGTACAACTTGAGCCAAGGCCTGCGGTCGTCATCGCCTTCGGCCTCATCTAGCACACGTTGAGAATATCTTTAGAACGTTATTACTAGTTATTACATCATTCTACCATTCACTGCTTAGATTGCCCTAGCTAGCACAATTCGCCAAAGAGATTGCGCGAGTCGGGAAGACGTCAAGCAAGTCCCTCTTTTTTTAAAGGAACTTATGTCTTTCAGCAGATAATATAGCAAGACCTTTAGCAGCAGCCTAGTACATTGGAGCCTTGTCCGGAGATTTGGGCTTAAAAATGTAGCTGTTATCTATTAGTACCTATTGCGTGATGTGCATATAGGCTTATGGACTCAAATTAATATGTCTAATAATCTTATTTCACACGACATTTATATCCCGAGAGCTACTAGGAAATTTAGAGCAGATGGTTGAGGCAAGCTGAAACCTTGTCCTATACTTCTCCTATTGTACCCCGACACGAGACTGCAGGACTGGCTGATCAGAAGCGGGGCTAAGTCAATATAAAACTTCTGTAAAGTGATTTTTTAATCCCCAAAAAACATGTTTGAGGCAATTTTAAATTTTTATATAGTGCTAGTTTAATGTTTAAGGAGTTTGTATTGTCGGGGCTTTACTACTAACTTCAACATTAAACTCTGGGCTTAAAATGACATGTCTAAGGAGGGTTCCGTAACTATTAACGCGCAATAGGTTTTCTTTGAATTACTTCAAAAGTTATTGTCCGATTTCGCTCAAAATATTTTCCTAAAGGGTTGTTAGAATGATCTATTAGGATTGAAACTTACAAGTTTTTATCTCCTATAGTTTAGAAATGCCAGGGGGGCGACCAACTTATAAACCACTTTGGAGGCCGATTACCCGAAAATTTTCCATGCTGATAGATCATGCTATAACATATTATATAGACATGTCGTGACATGCTCTTGGTTTGGTTTTTATCCTAGAGTCTCATACCCAGAGTGTAATGTGTCAGTTTTTAAGTTTATATCGTGTTTTTATTTTTTTAACCTTTTTCCAATTTACTTTTACACTGGTCTGGCAAGGTTAAAGTCCCGATTAAATGACCTGGCTTTTTTTCCCCAACTTCTTAAGCATTAAACTAACACTATATCAAAATTTCAAATTGCCTCATTGGGGATTTTTTGTTGTTTTTTGGGGATTAAAAAATTCACTTTTCAAATATTTGTATATTGACTTAGCCCCGCTTCTGACCAGCCAGACCTGCTATCTCGTGTTGAGGTACAATAGGAGATGTATAGGACAGGTTTCAGCTTGCCTCAACAACCTGCTCTTAATTTCCTAGTAGCTCTCTATCTATTAGGGCCTGTTTCACAATCTTTTAATAGTGTCGGATAGCTTATGTTGAAGTTTTGTCGCTGCTTACGTTATATCGAGCGATAGAGACAAAATTTGCAAATAATTATGTTTATCCAATTTTAACCATTTATCAGTAGATTGTGACAGGCCCTTATTATAAGGTTTTTAGAGTTTGTGTATCATTATTTTACATCACATCAAACAAGCGCACCTAATTGATCCTTAATTACAAAGTGGTAGATTCAATGACAAAATTGATTAAATATTTACAAATTGACATAAAAAATTGATGTCACGAATGTGGAAATGTCCATCAGTCATATCACGAATATGCCTGCACGCTATGGTGTATCGTGTACCCTGATTCAAAAGTGAATCAATATATTTCAGGGTTGTCAAATTAATTTCACTTAATAAACTTAAGTATATGCTATATTATGCCATAAAAATAATAATATAATAATAGATAATAATAACTTTATTAGTAGCCTAGCTGGTGACTGTAACTTCGTTTACATAGAACTAACGAAAACGGAACCCTAAGATAAAGTAGCCTATGTTAGACCTTATAACATCATTGTTTTAAACACTTACGGATTGTGTCGCGGTGCACTTTTCTTTTTCCCGACGTTTCGGCTACTTTCCAGCAGCCGTAGTCACGGGAGGACTGAGGTGTCAATTGTCCTATTTGTTGAAGTTATTCAAACTACCCGAAGATTCTTCAATTATTATTTGTGTTTTGCGTGGATCGGACCTCCCGTGACCACGGCTGCAGGAAAGTAGCCGAAACGTCGGGAAAAAGAAAAGTGCACCGCGACACAATCCGTAAGTGTTTAAAACAATGAACAATATTCGCGTAAACCTAAGAAATCCCTTATAACATCAGTTATCTGCAAGTGAAAGTCCCATGAAAATCAGTTTCCTTTTCAGAGATTAGCCGGAACAAACAGACAGACAGACAGAAGGACAGACATATTTTTTAAAAATTGATTTTATTGAATGTATATACTTATACCGTATATACTTTCATATGCATTAAGTGAACAGCTGTTAATTTTAAATTACAAACAGACACTTCAATTTTATTTATTTGTATAGATTTATAGATAGATTTTAGTTTGCTCTCTTCTCCCTCATATTATAAAGTTGATATTAAATTTACCTACTCTCCAGAAATCATTAGTATTTTGTTAAAATTTTCCTCAAAACATGCAGTCGCAATGACTGAAGAATAAGGAATTCTCAATTCTGTAGAGAATTATTATGGATTTAATTTTGTAATGATCGCCATCCCTAGCTATTAGTATGATGTTCACGGGCTGTGTGCCTGCGACAAGGACGCGACGACGCTCTAATCAGCGAGCGATGTAAACGATAGCGCAATCTGACCAATACGCCAGTCCTGACCATGAGAGTCTGGCTATATAATATGGCTGATATGTAAAACCTGTTGCATAACCTAGTGCTTATCCATCACCTGCAGGCTGCAACGACCATTACTAGAGTCTTCTATAAGTGGACAAAGACATATGAGTCTCATGTAATGACTAGTTTTTGCACGCGACTTCCTCCGCGTGGCCGTGGACTCCCAACCCCGTGGGGGATGAATTTCGAAAAATCCTTTTTTATCGGATTTCTACGTCATTATAACCGTGAAGAAGTTAACTACAATTTGTATGGCATCGCAACGGCGAGTAGTGACAAAAACAAAAACTCGCACTCCACACTCTGTTGATATTTTTGAAGACTTTCATCCAAATCCCTACCTATTATACAGCCTAGGGCTTCCCTATGAAGGAGAACCAGCCTTCGCCACTGCTAGGTAGGTTAGGTTAGGTTAGTCGCCGACAGATTCGATGTTTATTGCCAAGTAGTGAGGTCGAAAGTGAGGTCCGTCACGCTGGAACCCGCTTTGATAAAAATCTACCTTTTTTGTGCCAACATTACCTATAAACGATACTCATAAATGTAGTAGAGTTCATTATATTCAGATATTGCTTAAACTAAGAAATAGGAGCAATAATGCGTAGAAAAGTTTGAAATAGGTTCCAAATTGATTGTTTGATTTTGGCTACTAACATCAATATTGTTTGTAGTTTCACATTTGAAAATGTGGATTTTTATAAATCTTTTATTTTTTATTCAATTTTATTCTAAGATAAATATAAATAACTGAATATTTCTTGGTACTACAGTGAACTACAAACGATTACACACTTATAACTCGACAAAATCATTACGTATTTGAGTTTCTTATTATTCTTAATTGTACTACTCATTTTTGTTGTGTCACCATTAGCACTACGAAAATAACTATCCGTACTACATTCATCAGCATGGTTTGTAGAATTAAATAAGAATAAAAGAGAAATGTTTTGCTCTTGAATCACTACAAACGCACGCAGGGCATTTGAAGTCGTTTGTAGTATACAATTCTTGAACTGCATATTTGTAAATTTTTATGCCGGTGTTGACAACTACATTTTGGCTAATTTTATTTGATTCTTTTCGAAGTGATTTTAAAGAATAAATTAATTTACCAATACTTGAATAAACTAAAAATGATTTTATACTAATTTATATTGTTTTGTTGTATTATTTTGAGTTTCCTTTTATTTTAGATCAAATGTATTTGTTCACTTGTGTAATTCTTGAATAACAAATAATAAAAAAAACAAATAATAAATTTCTCATTATTAAATAGCACGGTTGTAGATTAGAATCGATAATGAAAAAAAAAGATAGTAGTACGGATAGTACAAAAATTATGCATATACGTTTGTCCATTATCAAAAAGTACAACTATCTGTAAAATAATGAATACTTTATAAAGTATTAACTCACTCAAAATCATATTTATATTGAAACTTTTATACACTCTGTAATATTGAACACTAAATTACTGAACATTGATGATATCCAAATCTTTGTATTTTGTTATGTAGGTACATTTGGTGCAAGATATATCGTGTATACTTGAATGTACACTAAATCATATGACACACACACACACACTACCACGACTACTACTACTACTACAAACACTATAGAAATTAAGGTTCATAAATGTTTTGAGAGTATCGAAACTTATTGAATTCTCGATTTCGTTTCATTCATCGCTGATAAATATTCACTACAAACATCTGAATTCAGCTACAATCAACTACATCGTTTGTAGTTTTGAAATAAGTGTTATTTTATATTTTTCTTTATTCTCAAACTACAAACAATATTAAATCTAGGGCTCATGATTGTCCTAAGTGTATCGACTTATTGAATACCCGTTTTTGCCTCTTTCATCGCTGATAAGAATTTAACAGTCACTACAAACATCTAATTTCAGCTACAATCAACTACATCGTTACTGAAAAAACACCTGGTATAATATTATTTAAAACAAGAAAATTGTTGTAGCGTGTTAGGATTGTTGTACTCACTCACTAATTAAGCAGATATGATTCGGAGTATAATAATATATTATATAGCTACCTACAGATGAGTAGGTACGTATATTTTGTATAATTTACACTATGAGAGTTTCGCTAATACGAAAAATTGAGCAAAAGGAGGAGCAGGAACTGTGACCAATATTTAAATTTGAAGGCACTTCCCATTGTCTTGGCATTAAAACCCGTCCAGGTGCTAGTCTACTCGCGCACGAAGGGTTCCGTACAAAACAGCGAAATGGGAGCCCCAGTCCAACTCAATATTAATGTCTTCTGTTTTTAATATTTGTTGTTATAGCGGTAACAGAAATACATTTTCTGTGAAAATTTCAATATCTCGATTCATGCTATACAGCCTGGTGACAGACAGACGGACGGCGGAGTCTTAGAAATACCCGTTATACTTTTTGGGTACGGAGCCCTATAAATATCCATCGTCCAGGCCAAGAGATCAGCCGTATCGTGTCGTGTCGTTGGAACATCCGTTGCGAGTCGAGTGTGCCAGCACTAAACCCATTACCCGACTAAAAACTGCCACTTGTGAGTTGTGAGTTGTCATTAATGGTATAATCATACAGATGCAGTCGATGCCCTCAAAAATGTGATGGGACTCCACATTTTTTTTTTTTTTTTATTCTGTCAGGTAACGTAATCAGGGCTTGTTCATTTCTTTTTTAAATCTATTGTCTAATTTAACATTTTCCTTTTTCTTTTTAAATTATGTTACATCTATTTTACAAATTTTTTCGTTTTTTAATATCTACAAAGGTTATTGCGTCGTCCTTATTTACCATAACATTCTTTTTATATTACCATTGTAATAGTCACAAATAGAAAATATAACAAGCAATTGTTTTAAAAATCATAAATTTACAATAAGAACCCAATAAAATAAAATCCAAATTCATACCATAAATAAAATACAGTTTCATTTTTCAAATTAAATTTAAAATTCAAAATGTCAATAAAACAATAAAATCAATAAATAATAATTAAAATAAAAAACAGATAGAATTCAATTTAAAAAATGTCAAAATAAAACAACAGTACACACATTTAACTTAATCCTACTATCACAGTTTATCTTAATCTAGAGCCTACACTAATATCACACCAATTTATCACAGTTTTTTCTGTTTACACTCACAGCTATTTGTCTACAATAAGAGAGGAATATTTCCCTCCTTTTTTCCCCCCAGGATGGAAGACAGGCTCTCACCCGTAATCGATGTGCCCAATTTTTGCTCAGTATCATATCTACTGCTAGCAAAAATCGGGCACTCGAGTAACAGGTGAGGAACCGTCTCCTCAACTCCTGGCTGACATGAACACGACGGGTCCTCCTTCAACTTGAATCTGTTCAAGTAGAAGGCGAACCCGCCGTGTCCAGTCAGTATCTGTGTAGTGTGGTGTGTTATGTCTATTTTTTTGACTATTTTGTATGCAGCAGCAGCGCTTGGGAAAAAGAGCTTCGTGGTTCCGGCCGTCCCTCCCACTTCGTATCTCCTGTCCCATTCCTCAACCGTATCCTCTCTTAAGATACGCTTGACGAATGAAACAGGACACAGATCGTAGTCAGGTTTCCTTTTCAATCGCAGCGCGGCCTCCTTGGGACTCCACATTCTGAGGGGCTATTGATTGAGGGGCAGAGGTTATTACTAGTAGGGGAGCCCAAGAGAGTATTTTTGAAATAACTCTAGCGGGTTGGTTTAGGTGTTTGGGGCTTAAAAATGTATAAGATAATCGGACCCGTCAGATTAAGAAAATGGATGTTAAGTACCTACGCTCAAAAATGATCCAACTAATGACCGGTTTCAATAACTTATCTACCAATAACTATTTGTTAAAAACGTCGTCATTCAATCATTTGCCGGTTGATTGATTTGGTCAAAAAACTCGAATTTGACGTTTCTAACAAATAGTTATTGGTATATAGGTTATTGAAACGGGCCGTTAGAGTACTGACGATTAGAATGTCGAGTAAGCTCGTAAGCCGTAGGGACATCAAATTTAAAAAATAAAGCACTATTTCAAAATAATTTAGCTTCTCGGATATTTCTAGAACTCAGCTCAAAGGTCGAGAACGGGTTGTCTCAAATTTGATGATAAATAAGATACCTTTAAGAGCTTTTTTTTTTTCAATGTTTAATAAGGCTGTACCACTCATCTGAAATGAATGAAAATTATTATTTCCAAATGAAACTTAATAAGCTTTTTTCAATTCTAACCCGCCGAGAAGAACCAGCGTAAGAAACTCGCAAGAACCGGCATAAGAAACTCGCATCGCACCACTACAATAGAAAAAGAAACTTTCAATATGTTATATTTAGTATTTAGTTATATTTAGTATAACACATTTAAAATCATGGGCTCCCTAGCTATACTTTGGGAACCTATACAGATACTGGACACTCGAACTCACAGACAATAATAATTATGAGTTCTGTGCTCGTAAATACTACACAAAATTATTAAAATATGAATACATTATACAAAGGCAATAATAAGATGTAAGTAAACAGACAATATTTGAATGACGCCATGTTAAGCCATGTGTTGAATATTTATAGTAATTAGTACATCGAAGTAGTAAAAGAACTTTTT
Organism: Phengaris arion; assembly: GCA_963565745.1. Lineage (NCBI taxonomy): Eukaryota > Metazoa > Arthropoda > Insecta > Lepidoptera > Lycaenidae > Phengaris > Phengaris arion. The sequence continues at coordinate 6,015,895 of OY751431.1, forward strand.
AGTTCCGCCTAAAATATACATACAGATTGTTATTGTGCCTAATGATTGTCTTATCAACAATTATGTATTTTTCAAATTTGTTATATAAATTAGTATACAGGGGCTTCGTATTAAATAAAAGTGAAGTAAGTTTTGTAACATTATTTTATTTTAAAATATATTATGCAGATGTTAAAACAACCTTTACTTTAGGATGTTTTAAATTCAAACAAAATTAAACCATAACATTTATTTCATACCTAATACTGAATACCTAAATAAGTAAATTAAAAACTTAACCTAAAATAAAAATGATTTTATAATTGTCGCAAAAAAATCGTTTTTAAAATTGAAAATAAAAAAAAAAATTAGTAGGTAGGTATTCTATTCTATTTAATATTTAAAAAAATTGTCTATTGAGACATCTGTGTCGTAACAAGTAGGTAGGTAATTAATCACAAATTCCTGTGGTTTGGAATGAATTATTTTATGATATAAGAATAGTTACATAAAATAATTATAGTTATCTAGTTCATTACACTATGTAAAACTTTTAACTACCGTCATATTTTTTAGCTGCACAAAATATTTGCACTTTCTACAATAATTTATGGATCTACCATAGATTTTTACATTTATGTATTTATGATGCTCCTGTTATTTACGACCCGTTTCAATAACCTAACCTAACCTAACCTAACCTATCTATAACTATTTGTTACAAACGTCGCCATTCAAAAATTTGACGGTTTTTTGCGATACTGACTTTTCTAACAAATAGTTATTGGTAGATATTGGTAGAGGTATTGGTTATTGTAACGGGCCATTAATCTACAAGTACTACCTACTCATTTCGTAAAATATAGACAAAAAAATGCATCTTCAGTACTGGCTTCTTGATAATATATTTGGTAGTGTGGATTTAACATATTTATATTTTTCATATAATATTTAGCTAGCCTAACTCCTCTCCTAACTCAACTCCGGAATCCGGCGGTCCCGAGAAAATTCAGAGCACTGACAAAAGAACTCTAGGCTTAAACAATAGAGTTGAAAATCGAAGTGTTGAGCTGTCATAATTGACATTGAAATTTGACCCGACAGTTGTGCTCGATTTTCAACTATACTGTATTATTTATGAGTTCTAATTTGACTGCTCATAATTTTCACCGACCTTCCGGATTCCGGAGCATAGAGTCCCAACCTAAGTTTATGCGGTATATGCGGACGATGATCAAAGACACTACAAAACAGGCGAGTAAGGTGTAGTGTGCGGGGGCGGGGGGACCCCTCATCTTAGGCCCCGACTGCATTTAACTCGCGCGCGGACAGTATCAGCTGCCTGTGGCGCGTCCATGGAGCAAATAAAGAGTGCCATCTAGTGTGAGATAGCAAAACTACTTAGTAAGGTCGATAACGAACGAAGTACGTAATTTTCCTATTGACCGGTAGATTAGTGAGCGGAGTCTGACACCCCGCATAATCTACTTACAACACCCCACTCTATATCTGCTCCAAGGGCGCGTCCAACCGCCGACACGTGCAGTTCAGCTGCATTTTAACGCGTCCAAAGCCTTCTATGCCAACATGTGGACGCTTATAAAGCTAATGATTTTAAATGTCATGTCAGGCCAGAACATAATATTGCCTAACACGCTTAAATCTAAAGAAAACAAAATATATGTCATAATCATGCTAGCAAGCCAATCCACCTCCTTCATTGCGTTCAATCTCGCGGCGCACGTACTCCGCCTGTTTTTCAGTCAGTCCCAAACTGGCTACCTCCTTCTCGAACTGAGCTATTCCCCCCACCCCCACAAGATAGCCGTTGAGTCTGGCTGCCAGGTGCGAGGTCTGGAGCTTGCCAGAGTCCAAGCCCAGACTACGACAGAGATCTTTGTGGCCTTGCAGTCTGTATTTCTGGTGGTAGCTGAAAAATAGAAAGTGTTCGTGTCCATAAAAACAGGAATATTGTTCTCTCTTTGCGCTCTTTCGTTTATTTCAAAACAGCAACATCTATTTGGGTCGGTTTAAATTTATAAGCTACTCGACATTCGATTTTTGTTAAATCTAGACTCTTAACTCTGAAGTACTTTCAAATGTTTTTTTTTATTTTACACATAAATATTATGTAGGTTTCATATTCTTTTGTATATTCGTAAGCACAGAATATTGATACTCACGATAGGTACCTACTTAAGTGTTCGCAAGTTATGTGAAAAGTTTGTAGGTTCTATTTATACTGTTAATTTTACCCTGTGGTCGAATTTAGTTCATAATAATAATCTATATATTTATTTAATTTTTAAGTTTGAACTTTATATGGGTTCTTTTGCCTCTATATAGAAAAAAAATGTAAATGTTGTGACAGATTGATAAACGTCAACGTGTAACAAAATTGTATCTTTCGAACGCAAGGTAGTGTGTGTTAATAATTTGAGGTAGTGTGTGTTGTTGCTATTTTTATAAATTTTATCTATTAAGTTAATGTAAGCATTAAGTATTTTAAAGAATATTATCTTCATGCACACCTTCCTTTACATAAACTTTAACTATGCCAAATTTCATACTCCTCCGTTCGCACAACTCTTATAAAACTGTTCTAAAAGTTATTGCTTTATATATTAATAAATATATTATTATTATATTATGATGATGAGGATGATTTTCCTATGCAATGTTGCAGGAAAAATTATTTTATCTTTGGAGGTTGTTTAGCACTCGACGACAGATTCTAAAAGGTTTAGACCCTGACATAATTATTGTGGTGGATACATTAGTATACAATGCACATTAGAATCCAAATATTAAAATGTGTCCGACCATACAAGTCCGTGAACCTGGGTCATAGTGGCTTGGTAAACATTGTACATTTTTGTAGAATATAATATTATGACTGTCTAGTGGCTATGGAGCAGACGCCGCCGGTTCGCCTCATAGTAAGCCATTACCTCACACCCATAACATCAGTGTAATTACATATGTTGGCGCTCTTGTTCACCATTCCTCGGGTCTCCGGTATTTCTCATACGGAGAAATAACGCAATTATGTAATTTTTGGGCCATTTTTTTAAAGGCCGTGCACGTGTAGCATGACCACCATAGACATGCGTTTTGTCTACACAAGAATAGACATACCGACAGATAATATGGACAAAATGACAGCTTTAGATTGTCAAGCTGTAATTTTGTCTATTCTTCTTACGGTAGTTATGCTAAGCGTGGTTGTATTCCGCGGTCGAGCTAGCCCCTTATTACTGAAAGTATGGCATTGAACAGTATTCAGTAAACCACAAATTGTACTGTAATCGCGGTGAAGGGGCGTGAATTTCTAGGATGGTTTATGTTTATACTAGGATACTTACTCTTCAGCTGGATAGAAGGGTCCAGCAGGAGCTATCTCTGTCCTCAGCTGCTCCTTGCACCGCACCTGCATCGCCTTGTACGACTCCTCGGCCGCGTGTTGCTGCTCCTCGTCATGGTACAGGATCAGAGACTGGTACTGGAATTGAGATTGGAGGACATTAGAAAAAAAAATGAAAATACCAGGAAAACTGTTTCTTATCTTGTCTAGCAGGTATTGGTTACCTTGAAATATTATATTTTTTTCTATGATGTTTATGGTTTAGCCAAATGATAACAGGATGCTAAATTTTGAAATATAGCTCTCTTGTCTCTCTCTCTCTAGCTCTCTTTTAAGTTTATTTTACCATCACACAACGAGCGTCAAAATGAAATAGGTACAGGAGAGTAAAGTAATTTTAGGTACATAATTATATATATACTGTGTGGATAATATAGAGTGCTATGGCACACTTAGTTTACTTTTTTCCCCTTTTTCGGCTTGATTTTTTCCGACACCTTCAACAATTATTGTAATAAATCAAACTATTTCTACAAAACCTTAACAAATTATCCCCCTAAACCTTCCTAAGGAACCACCACTCTGTCGATACATGTAAACTGCATGAAAATAAGGATTTGCCGTTCCGCCGTATCTGTCTGTCGCGATAACGCGTTCTGAAAGGTCAGAACGCGTTATCGCGACAGACAGATACGGCGGGGGAATAAAATTTATAATAAATTTTGAAAGTATGAGCTGTCTTAATAGATATTAAGATAGCTCGACATTCGACACTTTGATTTTCAGCTCTATTGTTATTAGCGCAGTTCTATTTTCAATGCTCTAAATTTTCTCCAGCCTTCCGGATTCCGGATCATATAGTCCCAGGCTAATTTCTAATTTAAGTCCTATAATTTCCAGTAAAGCTTAAAGAGATAACTCTTTAAGCTTTACTGGAAATTATGTGCAGTAAAAGGAAAGATCTTAATTATGCCTTGAATACTTGAGACGATTAATTATCTTATTTTTATAAAAAATCATAATTAATTGTTGATAATATGACCAATAAACATCACTTCTTGTTGATTTTTTTTATATATAACAATCATCTTTTTGTGACTTAAATAGGCTTATCTATCTTCTATCTATATATATAAAAGGCAATGCTGATTGACTGATGTATCCACGCACAAGCCAAACCCTTAAGGCTAGTTTAAAATTTTGCACACGTATTTCCATATATGACGGAGGCATCTATTTTGGAAGGATTCAAAATTCAAGCTCCAACTGAAATCTCTAAAACTTTTTATTCCTTGCACATATTTGCATGAAATTTCGTATGAATTGAGTGCGGAAAATAATAAGTCACGTACTAAAGTTTAGCGTTTTCCAATATTCAACCACCAATAAAAGTTTTAAATTATTATATCGTTATAAACCATATAAAAAATATTATATCGTTATAATAAAGATGTCGTTTAATACCCAATATCACGCGGGCGAAGCTGCGGGCAAATGCTATTTATATTTTTTGCAAGCACTATCAACCTCTAAAACTTTTCTCTAGAACTCTATTGAGTTCATCTCTCATCTCTCATCGTTTCTCAAAAACGATTTCATTCGCTCGTTTTTTTCGATTTATTTTGCAAATCCGACCACCACGGAAAAGACTTGTAAACAGACAAACAGACAAAAATTCTAAAAACCATTGTTTTGGTTTTGGGTAATAGTTTTTCTTATTTATCTTCCATGTACAGACAGCGACCAGTTAGAAATTTATTATATTAGATAGATATTCTTTAGATTGACATAACTATTTTGTCTATGAACCGATTGAAATGGAACAAACACTAAATATTAAGTAGAGCAAACCAAAACGCATAAGTGAAAACCGCATTCAATTCGGTTAATCCGTTGACTTCGTAGGCGCAAAAAGGAATCTCGCGAGAACTGTACATTTTTACGCAATAAAAAGTGTGTATATCCTATGTGTTAATCCAGATCTTAAACTACTACCATACCAAATTTCATCAAAATCCGGTCAGTAGAGCCTGAGATTAGCGCGTACAAACGTACAGACAAACAGACAAAAATTCTAAAAATAATTGTTTTGGGTTCTATTTTGTTAATAAATAATAATAGTTTTTCTTTGTTCATACGCAACATCCCAGTAATAGTTTTTTAAATATATATTCCATGTACAGACGACTAGTAACGATTTTATTATATGTATAGATTACTCTTACGCCTCAACTGTATGGTGACTATAATTTATGATTTTTTAAAGATTTTCCATCTCTCAAATACATGAGCACAAATAATTTTATATATAGATTCCATTGTCGATACAAAATATGCCATATATTCCTCCCGACGGTCTGCAATAGCACCCAGTATATGCTGTGTGATGCCAAAATTGACTCTAGATCAGCTATACGCAGCAAGCAAGCCCGCTGCACTGGTATTCTGCAAGAGCCAATGAGTAACGAGGCATATTACATCTCGACTGTGATTTTTGCGTAAAATGGCCAATTATGGTGTTCTTGATCTCAGAAACAAAGATACATTAACAATTTTGGCATATTGAATAGTGCAGAATAGCTATTTGCCTAGTTCGTAGCGGCCTCGCTTTTTGTAAATTTTGCTTAAATTTTTAATTAAACCCAAAATTGCAGAGAAAGATTTTCATAAAATACGCGAAGGCACTTTTTTGAGCTCCTGGGTTGAACTACTGTTCTAAGTTAGTTAAATAAAAGTTATATATAGTATATAATATAGTATAAGTTATATAATCTCCTATATAGTCGTATAGTTCGTAGCGGCCTTAGAATTTTGAAATATCTTTGATTTAATACAAAATCTTATTCTAAGCCAAAAATACTTCAAAAATCGCTATAAGTTAACTGTTAATTACTCCTGACAACGATAATACGAGTATTATTAAGCAAAATTTATAACAGAACAATAATTGTTACTTCATGAGGAATAAAGATTTTATAATTTTAAAGCATGAATTTATATCCTACTTATAATATTTATTATAAATGTGAAAGTTTGTAAGGATGGATGGATGTTTGTTATTCTTTCACGCAAAAACTACTGAACGGATTTCGATGAAATTTGGTATGGTAGTAGTTTAGGCTATGGATTAAAACATAGGCTACTTTTTACCCCGGAAAGTGTTCCCAAGGGATACTATATTTACGCGGGCAGAGCCGCGAGCAACAGCTAGTATTTCAATAAAAACGATAAATACAACTGCAAAATTACTACAAAATGCGAAATGTCGGGAACGCTTCAAATACCTAATCTCGCAGAGTGTAGATTTGTAATAGGGCTCTTAATACAACCTCGCTTGATAACCTGTAATTACCCGACTGGGCTATGTTTTTTATTACCCAACTAGTTACCCGACTAAGTTATGTTTTTCGCGCGTATCTTGTATGTAAATTCCTTTATTCCCACGTATCTTCCAAACTGTTCGATAGATTTCGACAATTAAGGTATCGTTAGATTTGTCTCAAAAACCCAAGACAGCTACTTTAAAGAAAAAATACAAAATGGCGGATTTTGGCGCCAAATAATTGACAGTATGTTTGGTAGCAGCAAGCGGGACCCATTTATTTTTGTACGATTTATAATTTGCAAATGGTAAAATGGTAAAATACCGCGGCCCGCCTGCTACCAAACATAATGTCAATTATTTTACTTAGCTCAATCTTGTTTCGGTCTTTTTAGTGCGTTGCTTAGGTATGTTTTTTTTGCAGTCGGGTTTTTTTTTTTTTTTTAATTACTTATTTTATTCATATCCACCGCATGGGGGAAATAGTTCTGTTCGTTCCTAAAAAGATTTGATTAGGAAGCAACAGGCTAGGCAGCCCTTAAGGTAGCCTTCCGATGCACGCGACGCTCGACGCGAGACCGCGATCCGAGACCGAAATTGGGTCGCGGAGCCACTGCTTAGTATAAATTTATATGGAGCGCTAAACAATCCCCGCCACCCGCTACGTGCGACCGGTGAGCGACGAGCGTGGCCAGAGACCCTGATTGGCTGGTTTGCTAGTCGCGTCGCATAGATCGGAAGTCTATCTCTAGGTTAGTAAAGTAGGTACTAGGTAGCTATACCTGTTTCTTGAGCTTCGTAGTCAAACCATACTCGTGGTTGGCCCAGAAGATGTCGAGCAGCTCGCTGTACGTCACCGCCTTAGGATCGAAGTCCAACTCGATCACTTCTGTGTGGTCGCCGCTGGAAAAAATGCCGGCATTATGAGTTAAACTTTCAAACACATTTTTATTCATCGCTTCCAGTCCCTGCAGTCCTTATTAAGTCTGATTCATTGATTGGATACCTGCCTTTTCTAAAGAGATTTCAGGTGTTTTACGTTTCAAGCTCATTGTATATCGATAGATAGATATATGATAGATACCTATCGTTAATCGGCACATTATATTTAATTTTTATTTGGGATTTCCCCCAAATCAAATAGATTTAATATAATAGGGGTACGTGACATATTTAGTTTGATTTGTATACTCAGAAATATTAAGGACTAAGTTATTAATTACTATTTGATAAACGAAAAAAAATATAATATTTATGTGTAGACTCATAGCCGGGCACCGTTAATCAAATAGTTAACTTCGTTAATCGTTAATCCGCTACAAAAAAAGTTAGCTTCGTTAAACGTTAAAGCGTTACATTTCGGAAAAATTAACGCAAGTTAACGTTAATCGTTAATCCGTTAATATGTGTAAAATTGCATCTTTATATCGTTGAGTTAGTGAACTTATAAAACCTGTTGGTTTAGGTTCTCAATTCATTCATCAATTATCAACACGCAAATGATCACTGACAGTAATTTATAATAACAACAAACAAACAAACAAAACACTCGTCACTCTAAGCACCGGCGCTAAGTAATGAAATGATCAAACGAAATAAATCTCTTCGCAGTTTTCTTTCCCACTCGCACGCGCCGGCAAAATATATCTAGTTTTGTTTTTGTTTCACTCGCTGTCACGCGCCGGTCGGCACTTGGTCGTCGGTGCCGTGCGGTAACTATTAGGCATTGGATTAACGATTAACGGACTTCTGCATATTAACGGAAGTTAACGTGTCCGTTAACATTTTTAAAAGTTAACTTAAAAGTTAATCCGTTAATCAAAATGTTAACTTCGTTAATTAACGATTAACGGATTAACGAGTTAATGCCCTATGCTATGCTATGTGTGTAGTTTAGTAATTAGTAGATAAGTACATCTAAAAATTAATCTCACAAATTTCGGAGATATTTACAAATATCTTCCTGCGGCCTTATATTTCATACACTTTTACCCAATTGTGACATCATAACTTTTGTATAGGGCGTTTTCACGAGACTTGCAAAATTTTACCTTGAAAATATTAATTTTTAATATACTGTTTCCTCTGAGAAGTTACTCATAATGAAGAGTACTACTTATTCATTTAAGAAATTAAAAAAATTTCAGTCGTCTAGCCTATTATTGAGATTTTAGGTACTATAAGACGTGATTTTAATGCAGATGAGCCGTGGAGTTGTCAGTTGTAGACGATTTGCCTTGGCCTTGTACGCTGGCCTTGACGAACAAATTTACAATTCCGTGTCTACTAGTATACAGAGTGTCCCAAAAGCTACTAGCAATCATTAAATATTTGAAGTACATTCATGTATGCATGACGTCATACATGAATTACGTCATACTTCAAACATTAAGTATGACGTCATCCATCAAATTATATTGGCCGTAACAAAACTAATCTTGAAACTTGTTCGGAAACCTAACTAGGTTGGTAAGGATATTAACAAGAGCGACGGGATGGGGGGCGGCATTCCAAGCCGAGGCTGCCAGCGGCCAGTGGTCGAACGAGGAACGTAAAAAACATATTAATTATCTTGAATTGCTTGCTGCTTTCATTGCACTTAAAATATTCGCAAAATTACTTTGCCGCAATTTGATTAGAATTAATAACTCTACTGCGGTATAATATTAAAATAAAATGGGAGAAATACAATTTCCTCACCTCACAGACATTACAAAACTGACCTGGCGGTGGTGTGAGTCAAAACATATTTACATATACGCGTCATACATTTAATCCAAAGACAACAATATCGCAGGTGCTGAATCTAGGCGAAATCACCCCGATATAGAGTGGGAACTGACAGACGAGGCACTTCGAAAAATTAAGAATTCCCTCGGATTCCCGGAGATTGATATATTTGCTAGTCGAATAAACAAAAATACAAAAAATATATATCGTGGCAAAAAGACCCCGATGCATTTGTAATAAATGCTTTTACTTTGAACTGGTCAAAATTCTTCTTTTATGCGTTTCCATCATATTCAGTAATATTAAAATTTTCTGCGAAAAATCATCTCAGCTAGAGCGAGAGGCATAATCATTATTTCTCTGTGGGACACACAACCGTGGTATCTTTAAATCTTATGAAAACGCAATTCTCATGACTCAACTGAAAATTCAATTCTCATTCCAGTCAGAGCGATGTGAAACGTGTGTGTGACGTCGAATCTTATCCTGGGTGCCGGAGTGCTCTGCGGGCTGATTACTACGCCCAGACGTCCCCGCAGACTCCGTAGACATGTTAGCATCTTTGTTCACTAACTCAACCAGGCAATACGATGTCTGTCTCAAACGATGGGCTTACTATACCAAAGATAAATCCATAGATTTCTATAAATCGTTTGTGCCTTTCATTTTATCATTTTTACTTATATTTATAAATCAGGCTGTCAGTATGGGTCACTTAATACATATAGGTCCGCACTGTCACTGCTATTGGGAACGCAGAATTCAAATAACGATTTAATAAAAATATTTCTAAAAGGCGTGTTAAGACTCAAACCTCCATCGCCAAGATATGATGTAACATCCCAGGTCTTAAGCACTGTAGCAACTTGGATTCCCAATCAAGACCTACGTTAGAAAAATTTACCAAAAAATGTGCGATGCTACTAGCACTTACACCCACACACCGCATTCAAACGTTGTCAAAAATAAATATGCACAATATAACTAGAACAGAAGCTCAAATTTCTATTAAAATCCCAGATATGACATCGCGAATCGGCTGTCATCAGCCAACATTAATCTTACCATTCTTTAGACACGAACCATTTTTTGAGAAAATGGAAAACCTGTGGAAAACCAGGGGGAACCTGTGGGGAAGGAAATTTTTTGCTCCTCCCAACCCCTGATCCCGCCCTGGGTACTGCTATGGTACTTGATTCCCGTCATTACGTTCAGAGCTAATTTAGCTCATATACTTGATATTTCTGAGAAGTTGTGGGCTGGGCGAGTTGGGTGCTAGGTACTCATCGTTTCGAACGAAGCACTTCGTATAATTACGATTGAACTTCACGTACTGGTAAGTTCGTTTCATCATAAATTATATTTAATAATCACATACCCAAGGTAACGTGTAATAAAATTTATTACATAATGACGGTCGGTATGAAAATAAATTATTATATTTTAGATTTTAGAAGGAAAGCAAACAAACAAGATGTCAATTATATACCTACTTCACGCTTGGCACGTGTTCCCAAGCTTTTTTTATTTATTTGTGATACCGTTTGTGATACCGTGAATTCATTTGTTTACCGTTTTTAAACACTCTGTATAGATAATACTTCCGATTAGATAACTTAACTACGCAGTCGTAAAATTTAAAATTGTCGCATTATAATTTGGTAAACATAACGTAGTAATTATTTAGTAACTGTGGTAACTGGTAAAGTGCTATTTCGAATTTGTCTCATCTATACCTACTATCATATTATAAAGAGGAAAGGAGGTTTGTTTGTTTGCATTGAATAGGCTCCGAAATTACAGGATCAATTTTGATGAAATTTGGCACAGTTATAATATTGGCTACGAGAAAGGACATATACTTACTACTTTTTATAGCGGAAAAATATACTTTTCCCGCGGGATATTTTTCGCGTGGACGAAGTGTGGGTAACATCTAAAGAGTTGATAATTTATGAAGATATTTTTAGGTGCCTTATTATTTTGAAATCGGCTATTCAAACAAGCGGTTATGGAATTTGGACTATAAATTACTATTTCAGATTTTCGTTATACAGCGTGTTCCATTACGACAGCTGATAGAGCTTGCATGTTTATTTATTTATTTATTAGATACACCAACTACGGAGCACACACACATTACATTTTCATGTTGTTTATAACCGAATGTTGCCTTATTTATAGGTTTAAATTATGTAATGCAACTTGTTAGTTTTAGTTTTTTTTTCTTTGATTCTCTACGTTTCTCACAATAGTTATTTTTAAATTATTTAAATTATATCATTTCTCATTATGTATGTAAGAAAAATCAATTACGCTGTACTCATACTCATGCGTTCGAGGAATGACTTGAAATATTACAAAATGTTACGACACATCTCTCTTCGCTTGACCAGCCAGTTGCAGGCTGTGGCCCTTATCATAAGTAGGTCTTAGTCTAGACTTCTAACTGCTAACTGATATAAGTTACCTTGAACTGTTATGTAATTGGAATAAAATTATTACTAATAAATTGCGAAGATGAGGATATTCGGTAACTTAATTAATGTCTTAACTCTTATATTTCACTGTCTAGTCCTAAGCAATTCTTTAAATATACTTGTTAACAATATGAAAAGACTGAAACGTATAAAAATATAAAAGGAAATTTCGCTGGAACCGTACATTTTGCCTCCGTTTGTCCTTGCCTACCTACTTACTTCAGATATACCTAGTTTAGGGATAAGAAGCATTCATTACTTTTATGTAAGTAGGTAGTTACTAGTTGATAAGAATCCAGCCCGAACTAGGGCATACATGGGGGATAAAATAAAAGATTTTGAAGGAGCAACTCCCTAGCAACTCTATTATTGTGCCAAATTTTATCAAAATCGGTCCAGTAGTTTCAGAGTGAACAAACAAACAACTAATCTTTACTCTATTGATTTCTTATGTTTACGCGAATATCGTTCATTGTTTTAAACACTTACGGATTGTGTCGCGGTGCAATTTTCTTTTTCCCGACGTTTTGGCTACTTTCCAGCGGCCGTACAGTCCTCCCGTGACCACGGCTGCTGGAAAGTAGCCGAAACGTCGGGAAAAAGAAAAGTGCACCGCGACACAATCCGTAAGTGTTTAAAACAATAATCTTTACTCTTTTTATTTTAATATTATTATAATAGATATATTGAAATTTAAAAACCCAACGCTATGCAATATGGTTAATATTGCATAACAAAATTTAATTGATAGAGTTATATTGGAAAATGTTGTGTTAGCATTACCGCGTTAATACATACCGGATAACATAAACAACGTTGCTGTCTTTGTCTGATGCGTTGTAAAAGTCACTTGACAGACAAAGACAGCGACTTGTTTATGTTATCCGTTGTGTAAATCTTTTTATTAGTAAGGGGGTTAATATTTACTATTTAGTATTAATTAATAAGTATGATATTGTTTATGTCTGCAACATTACAATAATATTACAATACTACAACTACATTATCGTAGGTACTACACGTGTGCCAGTAATTCGACTTGTCATTCACAAGTCATTACGAAGCAGTCGATGACGTCATCCTGGCGAATAATGACTCGCTGTCTATGAAATCGGTAAATGTAAAGCGCCCCCGAGACGATCAAACGGTTTGACTCGAAACACATAAATTTTATAATATAATAATAATTTCTATACGCTATTCTATGGACGCATCACACTACGTCAGTCTGGCCCCGTGGTAAGTATCCAAAGAACTTGCGTTGTGTTACCAGACAACGAAAATATATTAAATACTTCTTATACTATACTTATATTTAAGATTTTTATTATTTTATACACATATTTAATAAACATCCATGACCCAGAAACACAGAAAACTTTTTTGTAGCCTGGCGGTATTCGAACCCGCGACCTCCGGCATGCGCGCCAATGCGCTAACCACTGAGCCACAGTGGTCGTCAAATCAATTTGATCGTTTACTAAGCTAGTTTGAACGGTTTGTCAAACATTTACGGTTTTGAAGCTCGTTTGATGGAATTACATATTTTTGGTTTGTTTGACAGTGAAGTGACAGTGAAACTAAACAGTGCCGTTTGACAAACCGACCAAACTCACGTCGGGTTTGGTCAACGGTTGCATCAAAGTTCAAACACGTAAGGTTCGAGTCAAACAGTTTCACCGTCTCGGCGCCCGTTTGTGCAATGATTGTGCATGACGTCATCAATCTAAATTTTATCATTCTTGAATCGTTGACATTGTGAACAAAGTAGTAACTTAAGCACCGTATAGCCACTAATAGGTATTTTTCATTATATCGGTATTTTTAATAACGAGTTAATTAAATACCTATTATATCAAGACCAACAACTTTGATAAAAAAAATATATTTCTGTGATTCTGATTAAGAAAAATATCGCGGTTCCTGAAATCTTTGCGCGAAAATAATATTATCTCACCTTGACACATTTTTATTTTATCTAACTCATTTTGCACAATGCACACAAAACTCAAGGAAAATGTGAACAGGTCGTGAAAAATCGATACATTGCGATGATAGGTCATGTGGTTTTACGTGGAGTAAATGGTGAGGTGGTGAGCAAGTGGTGACATTGGTATTGCAGAAAAGGTTTTTTGAAAATTAAGCAAAAAAATATCAACCCTACTTATTTGTCAAGTAATTATTTTGCCTATGTTAAAAAGGCTTTTCCCAACTTACATATTCCTATAGTGTGGGCTCTTAGTGGTGCCGCCGGAGTAGCCAACCTTGGTCCTGATGATGCCAGGAGTGACACCGAACAGCGAGTCGTTGGACCAGAAGCACCCCATGCCGAAGGTCGCCTTCTTGGTCGGGATATCCACATCGTGTAGCAGCGCGCCCTGTAGTTATAAAGTGAACTCTCATTAGCTTCCACCTCTTAGCGTCAGTTCACAGTTCACACCCAGACGCGACGTGGCTCTGAATTTTCAATATAGATTTAAAAATAAAATTCACTCACTACACAAGATACAAGCAAGCAAGGCGGATCACATACAGACAGACAGACTGACGGACAGAACGAAACTATATACGTTCCTTGTAGTAGGTAGGTACTTTGGAAGTACCTATAAATTACGAGAAATATCCAGAAAATAAAGCGCGGTAGAGCTATTTAACTTTTATGTCACTCAACTTTGTTATAATATTTTATGTCCCACAAACGTGTTAAATGTGTTTTTCATGGATCGATCCTAATCTGCAAAAATGTATCTATCTATTTTCATGATTTTGTAACAACCAAGTATTTAACTGTTAAATTCAAAAGGAGCGAAGATTTTAGCTTTTACCCATTGTTATGAGTATAAATAAAACATTTGTAACCTAACAATATAATTTATAATTTGTGTTTAATATAAATAATATTTTAATGTAATGCTCCTTCACTGTATTTATGTCTACTATCTTGAACTTTATTTTAATTATTAATTCGTGATGTTATTTGATATCATTCTTTTATACGTTTAGTTTAAAAAAAATTAAAAAGTGTGTGTCAGCTCCGACGCACGACTGGAGTTTACTCTAAAAAGTAAAATTTTGTGTGCAATGCAAAGCGACTAGCGATCGATTTGAGTTCAAAAATTCGCGCCATGTGAAAAAAAATGAAAGGTGGCGAATAGGTTGCGCACGAAAACGTAACGAGGTCATTCGTTCAGTAGATTTTACTCTTCATATTTTTTTCATACCGGGGGCCTTATATGAAAATCGATTCTTACGGAGTAAACTTCAATTGTAGTTTAAGGTTATTATTATTATTATTTTATTACATTTTTGTTATTTTCGTATTTCGTTGCTCACTGAAAAGCAATTTGGTAAAATTTCTTGTTTTTCTTTTTGATGTACAATATTTTCTTTCTTTGTATTCAAAATATATTTTTAATTGAAGTGATAGAAAATGCTACTAGAAATTAAGCCCGCCTTTGTACTAATTTCGTGCATAAAGTAAGTATACGAAATAAATTAATTATTTTTGGACTTTATCTTACAGATCCCTAAAGTTCTTTAAAATTAGTATTCAGATCAGTTCAGACATCGCATGATCGTCGAAAGAAAGTAGTCAGCCAAATAAAGACTGCATTCTTTCCAAATTGTTGACCAAAAAAGTTTGAAATCGCCGGAACGCGGGCAAAATCTTGCTTTAATACTAAGGCGGGTCAATAAGTCCGTGACTTTTTGAATTTCTAACCTCCTTACTGAAAAAGCAACACTACGCCTGTCAACAGGCATCTATCAGTTGACTCCTATCAAAATTTGAACTTGCTGCGTCAGTTAGTTTGTGTTTTACAGCTATCTTTATCAGACTATCCAGTAACTTAAGGAAACAATGGAAAAAAGTGAATTTCGTGTGCTTATTAAGCATTATTTTTTGCGAAAAAAAACCATTACCGAGACCAAGGCTAAGCTTGATAAATACTATGGGGACTCTGCACCATCGATTTCAATGGTAAAAAAGTGGTTTACTGAATTTCGTTGTGGCCTTACAAGCACTGAAGATGCCGAACGTCCTGGACGCCCAATTGAGGTCTCTACACCCGAAACAATCGAAAAAATTCACGATATGGTGTTGGCCGACCGAAGATTGAAAGTGCAAGAGATTGTGGAAGCCATAGGCATCTCGCATGGCTCAGTGGTTTCAATTTTGAATGATCACTTGGGCATGAGAAAGCTTTCCGCAAGATGGGTGCCGCGTTTGCTCACAGTCGACCACAAACGCAATCGTGTAACAACTTCACAGGAAGGTTTGGCGTTGTTTAATCACAATATTGAGGAGTTTTTGCGCCGTTTTGTAACCGTGGACGAAACATGGATCCATTACAACACACCAGAGACCAAACAACAGTCAAAACAGTGGGTTTCTAAGGGTGAATCGGCGCCAAAGAAGGCCAAGGTGGGTTTGTCAGCCAATAAAGTTATGGCGACTGTTTTTTGGGATGCACGTGGGATAATCCACATTGACTATCTTCAAAAGGGAAGAACAATTAATGGGGAATATTATGCCAACTTATTGGACCGCTTCAATGAGGATTTGAAAAAAAACAGACCTCATTTGGCCAAGAAAAAAGTTCTTTTTCACCAAGACAATGCAAGGGTGCACACATGTGCAGTTGTCATAGCAAAAATCCATGAATTGGGCTATGAATTGCTCCCACATCCACCCTATTCTCCAGATTTGGCTCCGAGTGACTACTTCTTGTTCCCAAACCTGAAAAAATGGCTCGGTGGAAAAAGATTTGACTCCAATGATGAAGTCATCTCGCAAACAAAGGCCTATTTTGAGGACCTCGACAAATCATATTTTTTGGAAGGGATAAAAAAATTGGAGAAGCGTTGGACAAAGTGTATAGAGCTCAAGGGGGACTACGTTGAAAAATAGAATGATTTATTTATCAAAAAATCTGTGTTTTATTCCAAAAGTCACGGACTTATTGACCCGCCCTCGTAGGATGACTTTAGTTGGCAAAAGTATTTTTATATGACTTTAGGTTTAAAGGGGATTTATGGTGAAAAAGCTATCACGGCTATGGAGATACAGCTTGGTGAGTGGTGACAGACAGATGGACAGACAGCGAAGAGTCAGTAATAGGGTCCCGTTTTTATCATTTGGGTACGGAACCCTAAAAAAATATAAGTACTGGTACGGTAGATAGGATAGGATAGGATTGTCGTACAAGACAAGACAACCTACCTAAGCAGTTGATTCATAGCTAGCTTTTAGCTTAGAATTTAGCAGCATTCAAAAAGATCTACTATCAATAAATGCTGCTAAATTCTTTGATAGTAGATTTTTTTTAATTAAACTACAGAATCAGGCTATGAAGTTATGAACTGAATGGAGCTGTTTAATATTATAAAATATGTCTTGTGCTTATCCACTTTACTCCTATGAAAGTAAGATACGGAGATCCCTCGTCATGTAGACCAGTGTTCCGCAAACTTTTTGGGTTCAAGGCACATTAGGAAAACAAACATTTTTGGAGGTACACCACAAATTAAAAATTACTTTATTAAAGTATTTTTCTTACCCTTACTTACTTACTAAAAATAAGTTTTTAAGATAACGTTTTTCCCGAGGCACATCAACTAATGACCATGGTACACCAGTGTGCCGCGGTATACCGTATATCTTGCGGAACACTGATGTAGACCATCAGCTCTACGTGATCTCCTCGGATAGAGTATATTCTATCCATAACCGTCAATCAATCTAAAAGTCTTCGTAAACAAAAAGATTCGACCAAACTAGTATTTCTTTATTGCCCGGTAAATAAGTGACATTTAAATTGGTAGAATTAAAGCGAACTATTCTCTACTTTGCTTACGTTTGGATTAAGTTATTTCTGAACGGAGTAGAGTTTGGAACCGGGGTGTAAGAATAAATTTATGAACTTCGGAGATTCGAAGTTCAAAGTTTATTCGAGATCGAAGATTTGATGCGTGGCCTTTTGCTCAGTGGTATTGGACTAGTTAGATAGCGGAGGTTACTACGACTGTCAACTGTTAAACAAAGGAACTGCGTCTCAACGCATATCAGGGACCCCTCGTGGTCTTATCAGTCCATTGAAACTATTAATCAGCAAATATAGTTTAATGTTTCATTATAATTATATATTTATTATTAAAGTTTACGAAATTGTCTATCAAGAGCCGCGGCATCTTTTGACTTATTTGCATTCTAATCTAATCTATCTAATCATTATCATTTAGATAATGATAAGATATAGGGTAGGTTATGTTACTCGGACGAGTCCAAAATTTATTGTTTGGAAAGCATTCCTAGTCGCGAAAAAATTGTCTCATACTCCTTGTATGTTGTGAAAAGTATAATGCCTACATATTTTATCCTATATTATGGGTTAATAGGGTTAATCGTAATCCATTGTTTGATCAAACCATGATGATGATGATTTGACTCGTCACTCGTCACTAGCAACTCTGACAGGGGTTCTATTTCTGTGCAAATCGTTCACTTCCCTTGATGTCTGCACTCTGCAGTTAGATGTTAACACGAGCACTAAGCGTGTATTTTTCATGACAATAAATCTGACAATGAAATAGCAATTTCTAGGGTTTACGTTGTTATAAATTTGGCCTATTTTTTCTTTCAGTTAGATATCTGCAATCGGTAAAACTATAAAGTGTGATGTGTCATGTGGGCCATTGTAGGTAGAGTGGAGAGCTATAGATTTAAGGTCAAGACGGTTGCTATAATTACGACTGGTAAGGCAGGATGCCAGAGCATTCGGGTGGACCTCCAATCGTTAATTTGCATATTTTTGTGGATGCAAGTACCTCTTTCTTCACAGTAGGTAGGTGAGGTTTCTGTGAACCAGTGGCGTGGGGATCCTATAACTCCTTTCCTATCGGCTTCACTTACCACTTACCTTTTGAAGACCCTCATTCAAACCCCTACCTAAAGCCCTAAAGGCTAGGGCTTCCCTATGAAGGAGAACCAGCCTTCGCCAATGCTGTGAACCTCTGTTTGTGATGAGTCATGTACATAGTTAATAATATGATGTTCTCTTTGTATATGTTAGATTGAAATGTTTAAGTTAACTACTTACACTCCCACATAATTGTATGCCATATATAAATTTTTAACCGACTTCCAAAAAAGGAGGCGGTTATACGTTCGGCTGTATTTTTTAATTTTTTTGTATGTTCAACGATTACTCCGCCAGCTGTGGACCGATTTTCAAAATTATTTTTTGATGTATAGGTTATAATCCTAATTTTGTCCTTTTGATACTAAGGTGGTGATGGGATCCATGAGAAATCGAAGGAACTCCTCGACATTTATATGGACACATATAGTGATTTCGACTTTTTCTGAAGATACCAATCATAAACTACCAAAAAGTTAAATTTTGTGGCAAGGGTCCAAGGGTCAAGGGTCCTGGATCCAAAAACACTGAACAGAACTCCTCAGAATTTAAAGATACACGTTTGGAAATTTCGGCGTTGTTTTAAGAACTGCAAGCATATGCCATTATGTACACTTACAGTAATCATCGTCATTAACTTATATGTATACAATACCTAATGGAAGCTTGGCGCGTATTCAACTATTTGATTACATTTACATTTGATTACGTTCAAACGCTTCTTTTAAATCTTAAAAAGTGTTTTTAAAAATATAATAAATATGACTAAAAAGAGAAAATATATTATTTTTAAAGAAAAAATTAAACCGACTTAACGAAAGTAAAAATGCACAAAGAACTATAAAATAAATCTTATTTTCTAAATAATTCCCACTTTAAATTCGGCTAGAGGTTTAACTATTTCTCTACTCAATCTTCATAATTTTGAAGTCGGTACCAGCCAACTTGAACGTGAGTTCTATAAAGTATTGTTGTGATTTCTAATTTCAAATTAATTTTATTTTAATAACACGGAATTCTTTTTCCAAAAGTAGTCATTTGTTTATTGATTAGTGTTACATTTTCATCGCATTTCAATCTTTTTCTTCATCATGGATACGTTAAAAATTCGAGTAATTATGGAATATGAGTACCGTCGTGGCAGCAACGCGGCACAAGCGGCACGCAACATCAACGACGTTTACGGAGCTAACAAACCAACGCACCACCTGTTATTGGTTTGCTCGCTTCCGTTCTGGAAATTTCGACCTGAAAAATAAACCTCGCGGTCGTCCGAAGACTTTGGTCGACAATGACGAATTAAAGGCGATTGTGGAAGCTGATGATACACAATCTACTGAATTAGCAGCAGCTTTCGACATTAGCGTCAAAACAATATTGGTCCATTTGCGTCAAATTGGCAAGGTAAAAAAGGTTGACAAATGGGTGCCCCACGAACTCAATGATCGCCAGCGCGAAGAACGCGTCGAGACGTGCCTTGCACTGCTCAACAGATACACAAATGAAGGAATTTTGAACCGCATTGTCACCTGCGATGAAAAATGGATCCTGTTTGATAACCGCAAGCGCTCAGCAAGTTGGTTGGATCCTGGTTCAGCATCTAAACAATGCCCTAAACGAAAACTTACCCCTAGAAAAGTGATGGTCACTGTTTGGTGGTCTTCTTCTTCCTTCTTCTTACCAAACGGGGTGAGCATTACTGCAGATGCGCACTGTAAAGAACTGAACATAATGATGGAGAAGCTGGCACATCTCCAACCAGCATTGGTCAATCGCTCGTCTCCGCTGTTCCTGCACGACAACGCGCGACCTCATCACCTGCACAGCAGACGGTCTTCAAGTTGCAAGAAGTGGGGTTGGAAGCTCTCCGTCATCCGCCCTACTCACCAGACCTTGCGCCTACAGACTATTATTTTTTCCAGAATTCGGATAACTTCTTGGCGGGAAAATACATCAATACCCGAGAGGCGTACAAAATGCCTTTGAAGAATTTGTGGCCTCCCGTCCAGCTGATTTCTTTAAGAAGGGCATCAATAAACTGCCACTGCGTTGGCAAAGATGCATTGATTGCATGGGTGATTGATTACTTCGATTAATACAAATAAAAAATACATGAAAAAAAATTGTTTAATTTTTTTTATACAAAACGGCAATTTCATAGTTAAAGACTAAAGACCTAATATAGCATAGTAAATATTTTTGTATTTCATGTAAGTAAACTAATTATGTCGGTTTTTTTTTATTTTATTAATAATAAGATTTACCAACGATTGTTAACACTAGTTACAATTTTATATAAATTCTATTTCATTGATGTTTAACGTGTCACAATGAATTAAAGGTATATAAAAACGACATGCACTAACCAAACAACAAAAATGTCACAATCACCTGCTGTTCATATGTTTCTTAAAAATAACAAGTTACTTACTAACTGACTGATTACAGCAACATATTCAGATAAAAAATAATTACAAGAAAAAAAAAACATGAATATATTTTATTGTTTCTGTGTGGTTTGAGATGTTAAGTGTGTGGTGGGTAATGCGTGTTTGTATGATGACTGATAATATACGATGTGTGCAAGTGTCGTTGTCGTACGCAAGCTAACACCAAACACTTTCACACAGAAAGTGTTTGGTGTTAGCTTGCGTACGACTTAGCCATATATTCAAGCACTGTTTTTTGACCTTATTAAGAGGTTCCGACCAAATGTCTTCTAGGTCACTAACATCATTCACAGCCTTAAACACTCGTACACATGTGGAGTTTTAACCCTAATGTTTTAAAAAAATATTTCAACTTTTTTGCGACTTCGATATACATATACTTAATTACAAAACTACACATAAAATCCTAATTCTTTTTAATTTTATCAAGATGTAATAAAATACCTAATTATTTCTTAATTTATTTAAAAAAACTAATTTTTTACATGTTGTCAAATACCCAATTGGGGACAATCACTGTCGATTATTAAAACACGACACTTCGCTCTTTAAATTGATTTTAACCTTCACAGAGAGAAGAAACTTAAACGAATATTTTGTTCAGAAAATGTTAAAAAGTATAATTTGTAAAGACTCTCGTCTTTTTGTCAGTCTCATTATTCATTATTAGATTGTCTTTCTGTATTTGCTAGTACAGTACGCCATAGTTATGTACATGACTTTACCATTTTTTTAATGGTCGAAACATTTATATTTTAAAATTAGTAACAAATATCTTGGGTACCTACACGTACTGTTTATTACTTGGTACTATTGTGGGCTGCGGCGTCTTGCATTTTACAGATTTTTCTTACGCTCGAGTGGTTATAATAATAATTGAGATCTAAGAGAGTATTAATTAATGATGGACTGAGTTTCAATTGTCTATATGACAACCATTTTGTAAATTTTTAAATTGTTATTGAGGAGTTGAGTTTAGGTTATCATTTAAATTTTGTTTATTTTATGTTATTTAAGAAAATAGAGTTATAGTTTAGATTAACAGGACTAGTTATAGAACTAGGTCCTTTGGTGGGGAGAATGTTTAAAACGAGATTTTATAAAACCTGTTTATATTTATTTTTTATTGTTTTTAATTTTAAATTAAAATTTAAAATTTATTGTTTAGAGTAGAGTCTGAGAAAATAAAATAAAATGAGGAGATGATTTATGAGTTTTAATAATATATATAAAAGCTGAGCTAATTTTGTTCAATAATATAGCAACAATTGTGATATTCTTTTTTCAATAAAGAAACTCAAATGTCTCAAATGTCTCAAACCAATGTACATACGAGAGAGATGCTTAACACAGATTCACAGACTCTACACCAGGGGTCGCCAAATGGCGGACCGCGGTCCGCATCCGGACCGCCGACCCATTTTGTGCGGACCGCGAGAACACAGTAACTTACACTAAAGACTACTTCCGATATAAATAACTTCCGTGACGCCAAAAAGATTGACGCGAGCTGTACGGAATTTAATAAAAATGTATCCCCCGCATTATCTTTGTTGACGTCAATTCAAAAAAAACGGCCGGGCGAAGTAACGAGCGAGCGAGAAAGAGTTCGCGGATTGCGGGGTGTCGCGAGAGCGGGGGTAATTCATCACGTGATCGCGTTGCCGGCCGCCGGGACGTCAGTGTTTGTTTTAATTTTGAGCGAAGGACGCCGCGCGGCGCGCTGAAATATAACGTTTGCTTGTTTACCTTACGAGTTTAAGTACCTACCTGTTTACAATAGCGAGTTTTGGCTGTTTATAGCGAGTTTTGACTATGGAACCGAAAAAAAGGAACCGGAAACTTTCCAATTGGTAGTGAATAGTGATCTGCGTAAGTCTAAAATTGCAAGTTTTCTATCAAGTTACTCATCTTCGACCCAGATCATAAGTCGCTCAATGACTGAGCAGGAAAAATGTGGTGAGGCTTCTTTACGTATTTCTTGGACTCTGGCTAAGCATATGAAACCATTTACTGATGCTGACGTAGTTAAAGAATGCTTTCTTGAGGCGAGTAATGCTTTATTTGAGGACAAAAAGGATGTTGTTGAGACGATACGACGGATTTCGTTATCTGCTTCTACTAGCACCAGAAATACATACGTTTTGGCAGAAGAAAATCATTGTGATTTAAAACGGCAGTTAAATAATGCAAACTATTACGCCTTCGCTATGGATGAATCATGCGATGTCACTGTTACTTCACAGTTAATTATTTTTGTACGCTACCTGCCAAAGCGTATTATAAAATTAATGACTTCATTCAAGACGGCACACCTTGGGAATAAGGTGGCTCCTTATCTTATGTTATTATTTGTTACATAGACATAAGCAAACATTGTAATAATTTTGATTTTAAAAGAATAATTTTCCATCTTTTTGGTAAAAGATAGCCCCAGACGAGTTTCTTGCCGGCTCTTCTCGCTGGGTTAGTTCCCGAACCGGTAGTAGGCATCACGTAGTAACGACGTTCAAAAAGAGTATTTAAAAATACCAATTTTGAATAAAATTTTTTTGATTTGATTTGATTTGATTTGGACAAAACGAGAGAAACTTTTGTTGAGGAGATATTGGCTCTTTTGCCGCTATTAGGAAGAATCCGAGGAGAAGACATGATCAAAGCAGTGATGGATTATTTTGAAAAAGATGAGTTAGACTTGAAGAAGCTCTTATCGGTAACTACTCACGGTGCGCCAGTAATGGTTGGGAGTAAAAAAGGACTACTTCACCTGTTGAGAAGCCTCATTGCTTCTCAACAGGTGAAGTAATGTAATGTAATGAAAATTTGATTTCCTACCACTGTATTATTCATCAAACTGTGCTTTGCTGCAAACTCAATATCATCTTAAATTTGAGCGTATTATGCAAGAAGTGATGAAAATAGTAAATATTTTTCGTGCTAAATCATCATTGCAGCATCGTGAATTGAAATCAACTCTTGAAGAAGTTGATGCACAATATGACGATCTACTGTTGCATAATAATGTGAGGTGGTTAAGTAAAGGCTGCGTTTTAGAAAGATTCTTCAGCATTTTAGAACACTTGAAGACTTCTTTTTAACAGTGATCAGACTTCAGCAAACGCTTACTTAAGTTTTATAAACGAAAAAGAAAATGTTGCTGTCATTGCTTTCTTAACGGATACTTTTAAACATATCAATGACCTGAACCTTAAACTTCAAGGCAAGGGAAAGCTGGTATGCGAGCTCATGTCAGATGTCAAAAGTTTTTCTCGAAAACTTGATCTCTTTATTAATGATCTTGGAAATGAATGCTTACACTTCCCCAATTCAAATAAAATAATCAGCAGTGACAACGAGACTGACGTCGGCCAATTGAAGACGTTCATTACGGATCTGAAATCGGAATTTCAAAAAAGGTTCGCAGATTTTACTCCAAACTTCAAACAGATAATTCGCAACAAAAAATGTCATTTTTCGCATTGATACCTATGTAAGAAAATACCTTTGTTATTTCCTTAATTACATTTGTTTAATAAATATTTTTTCCGATAAATAAAATGTGCGGACCTCGATGGTCATTTCATTTCTTAAAACGGACCCCGAGCGAAACTGATTGGAGACCACTGCTCTACACTATACCTAGTCTTGCCATAAATACTGAAACAAAGAAAAAAAAAATTTCTATTGCAAATAACATTTATTACTTTTACAGTGTGTTAGTTTAATATATAAATATAAAACAATTTAAAATATAAAAAGCTTATTCGAAGTGGTCTCCATTGGCTGCAATACAGACCTTTAAACGTTGAGGCCAGTTATCAATAGAAGCCAACCAACCACACGGAACCAATCGTACGGATTGTTTTAGGGACTCCAAATTATCATCGCGTTTAGAGCAAGCCGTACTTTCTAAAACTGACCATAAATCATAATCCAGTGGATTACGATCGGGACTAGACGACGGCCAGTCTTCAGCTCTGATGAAGTCCGAAACGTTCGTTTCCAACCAAGACTGCGTAGACCGAGCTTTATGACCCGGCGCCAAGTCTTGCTGGAAGGATCATTCTTGGTTATTGAACATGGTGTTGTTAAGGGGCTTTATTACCTTCTCAAGAATGGTATCTTTATACACTTGTGCCGATGTTTTGATACCTTTTTCACAAAAGTATGGCTCAGTCGCTCCTTCATAGCTATGAAGGAGCGACCCCATATACCCCACCAAACCATCACTGAAGTCGGATAGTGCCCACGTTGTACTCTGTCGACTAATTGGGAAACTTCCTTAGAGCTTTGAGCGGTCATTTTGTTTGTTAAAATGTTGCTCAATTGTAAAAATCTTCTCATCCGTAAACAAAATTTTTCTGTGACCTCGCTTTGCGTACCGCTTCAGTAGTTGTTTCGATTTTGCCGCCCTATTCTTTTTTAAATTATCAGTTAAGAAATGACCAGTACGTTTCTTATAGGCTGCAAGTCCTAAGTCATCTTTTAAAATACGCGACATGGTTCTAGGTGCTATCTTCATCTCCCGAGATAAAATCTTTTGCTTTCGGACAGGATTTCTTCGAATTCTTTCCCTTACTGCGTTGACCACCTCTTTTTCGTACGAACACTACGTGGACGGCCAGATCTTTTTGTGTCACAAACAGAGGAGGTCTCATTGTACCTATTAATAGCCCGGCACACAAACATTTTACTAATACCAAGCGTTTTTAGAGTTTTAAAAATTACATTTGGCTCCATATCTACTTTGTGTAATGCAATCACAGCGATTCGGTTCACCCCACTCCATTTTAATATCGCAAAATATTGTACAATGTACTGGCGCAAAAATGAGAAAACACAATGAACAGTCATATAAAAATGACAGATTCCAAATTCAAATGTAATATTGTTTATTTTTAATTATTTTGTTTAGTAGTTTTGTTTGTTTAGTTTGTAGTTTATATTTAATGGTAACAGTATTTATGACCAGACTAAGTATATAGCCTTTTGGGTAACTGAAATAAACTAACTAGATAGCCTGTGCTTGTGACATCTGTCAATAAGACATTGACATTTCTAATTTTTATTACTACTTTAATAAGCAACAGGTACTTAGGTACCTACTCAATAATAACTTTATGCTGGTACGTAATAATTTGTATATTTCATGATATTATTTTTCAGATGTTATGCTTATCAAAATTTCCGTCCCTCGATTCCATGTTGCTCCTATCACATTTTACCGCAAGTAGTTTCCTTACCTTTAACACTTGACACTGGCAATAGTGACATGCTAGTCGCTATATAAAAAAAAAACTTTATGCTTTTACGCTATTACTCTATTAAGGCTTCTTACTTCTCCTCTCCTCTAATATAAGAAGTGTACGAGGGCGGCACTGAAAATTTCGGGAATCAAGGAAGTGACACAACATTACTATTTAAAAATGTATTTATTGCTTTTCGAAGTATTCTCCGTGAAATTTGACACATTTTTCCATACGATGGAACCAATCATTGAAGCAACCATTCCATTCGGAAGTTGGGGTCTCCAAAATGGCCGTTTTGTAGGATTCCACAGCTTCTTCAGGTGATGAAAATCTCTGACCACGCAATTTATTCTTTATTTTAGGGAAAGTATAGAAATCATTAGGGCTTAGGTCGGGACTGTACGGCAGATGGTCTAATAATTCTATGATTTATTGCTCTAAAAACTCTTTTGTTCTGTGCGCGGTGTGAGAACTCGCATTGTCGTGATGGAGGATGATGCGGCGGTTGCAGTTATCTTTACGGAGTTCAGAAACGACCTGTGGCAAACAAATGTTAGCATACCATTCTGCATTAACCGTTCTTTGTCCCTCAAGAGGAATAGTCGCAACATGGCCGGTTTTGGAGACAAACGTGGCCACCATTTTTTTTACAACACTCCGTGAACGAACAATTTTTATTGGCTTTAACTCATTTTCGAATACCCAAACTCGTGACTGGTTTTTTGTTTCGGGTTCGTACGCGTATATCCAGGATTCGTCACCTGATACGATGTTGTATACAGCATTTGAGGATCCTGCGTGGAATCTTTCGAGAGTTCTGACGCACCAAGTAACGCGAGCCGCTTTTAGCTCTTCACAGAGCAAATGCGGTATCCATCGGGAAAACAACTTTTTTACACCTAATTGTTCATGCAAGATTATTTGTATTTGACTCATGCCAATGTCTAAAGTTGCCTGAATTTCGCGGTATATCACATGTCGATCTTCCTCAATCAGCTTACGCACAGCATCAACGTTTTCTTGGGTGACTGCAGTTTTTGGACGACCATGACGGGGATCATCACTGAGCTTGGCACGTCCACGTTGAAATTCAGCAAACCAGCGATAAATTGTGGTTTTGGATGAGGCTTCATCACCAAATGCAGAAATCATCCGGTCAACACACTGTTTTTGTGTTAAACCACTTCGAAAGTCATAATAAATCATCGCTCTAGAATTTTCTCGAGTCAATTCCATTTTCTCAACGACTAAACAAGTTTGACAAGACCTTGTGAAAAGACCGAGAATCTTTTTTTAAATAAATAAACGGTATTCGATTATTAAAACCAAGGAGTTTTAAATTAAAAAGATTTTAATATGACAGGAACAGTGGAAATATTCCATTCCCGATACTTTTAGTGCAGCCTATGTAATTTTTACTTATTAACTTATTAATCCTAGTTTTACTTTACCCTAGTTACATTATTCCTTACTATTATAAATTTTAAAGTTTGTGAGGTACATAAATTAATGGATGGATAGATGTATGGACGGATGGATGTTTGTTACTCTTTCACGAAAAAAATACTTAACGGATTTTGGTGAACTTTGGTATGGTAGTAGTATAGACTTAACACATAGGCTACTTTTTATCGCAGCGGAACATCTAAGTAGTGCTCTATATTCCTGTTATATATTATATTATTGTTTTATATGAACTGTGCCTAGAAATACCTACTTATTTATAAAAGAATCACCTCAACAACTTACAAAAAAAACAACTTAAGTGCCTAGGTAATACTTAAAATGTACCTACTACCTACCACTATTTAACCTTATTGCCAAGTAATAAAAATGTGGTACAACAGATTCGACGGCGATCGTACCTACCTTAATATTATTTATAATATTGTATTAAGTAGGTAAGTAGGTAGCTAAAACGACTTTGCTAAAGGTTGTCGGAAATCTTCGTTTTTCTATGTAAAAGACATACGATGTGTTAAAAACGAGGAATGCCGAAAATCATTGAGATAGTGTTCGTACTGTAGCTACCTAAATATTATTGTCATCGTTACATATCGTTTCACCTTGTGTTTATTATGTAATTAAAACAATATAGTCAATGATGTCACGGCCGATAAGATACACTTAACCTACAGATCGGACCTCTTGCAAGGAATTAAGAATATAGTACTTACTAGCTGTTGCCCGCGGCTCCGCCCGTGTAAATACTGTATCCCACAAGAACACAGTACTTTTCCGGGATAAAAAGTTGTCTATGTTTTAATCCAGAGCCTAAACTACTACCATACCAAATTTCATCGAAATCCGTTCAGTATTTTTCGCTTGAAAGAATAATAGACATCCATCCATCCATCGATCCATACAAACTTCCACATTTATAATATTAGTAGGATATGACCAAAACAATCAGGTAGGTTTCTGGAACTGTTGTGTAGAGCATAAAGCGACACAGAAGATTTAAAAAAGAATGACATGTACCTCTGTACACAATAAGGGGGATTGTGACTAATTGACTATTATATTAGTGTTTATGGAATCGACTTCTATGCTAACTACCCATGGCACTTCTAAAGAAAACAGATTTTTTCCGAAAGTCGATTCCATAGTAAAATTAAATATTCAAGAGTAAAATATTATGTTTGGGCACTGACTGAAAAAACACCCGTATAATTGGTAGAGGAAGATATTATTAACTTATTACACTAGCTTTTTTCCGCGGCTCCGCCCACGTAACTATAGTATCGCGTATCCCACGGGAACACTGTACTTTTTGGGGATAAAATGTAGCCTATGCTTTAATCCCGAGTCTAAACAACTACCATACCAAATTTAATTGATATCGGTTGAGTAGTTTTTGCTTGAAAGAGTTACAAACATCCATCCATCCATCAAACACCTGACCGACCAAACGAAACTGAAACTGCCCCGATTTAATATTTATGCCGAAATTACTTATAAATATTTGTACGCGCAAAAATAATTCCCGCATGAACCGTACATTTTGCTGCGATAAAATGTAGCATAATTATGAATATAAATATGTTAATGCAAGCCTACTAACTTACCACATTTCATCAAAATCCGTAGTTATTGCGTGGAAGAAGCAAGCATACATACAAACTTTCGCGTTCACAATAATATTATGTAAATAGTAAGGTAACATACGCGATAGTCGACACGAAAGATGATTAAGTTTTACCTACTTATCTGTTCGACTTTTTTCACATAAAAATGCGATTCATCAGAACAATTCTAGGCTAATTAATTCACGTTTAGAAATTTTAATAATAGGTTTTCCTATTCCTCAGAACATAAAAACAAGATTTTCAAGTAGGTAACCATATCATATTATATTATAAAATTTCATATATAATCAATAACAATCATATTATAAAATTTCAGTAAAATATTTGACTCTACCATTCGTTCAATATCTTATAGGTTAATAAATGTAGCCTTGAAGTAAACAGCAAAAATCAATAAAAGATACAACTGCACTGAATCACATATATTATATTATATAAAACACTACAAATATAACATGAATAAATCATGGAAGTTTATTAAAATAATATCTGAGAAAAGGCCTTACCGTTAGCAAAAAAATTCGGGTTTTTTTTCGAAAATGACCTCAATGTACAAAAAAAGAAAATGCAATTAAATAAATAAAAATCTACTCACATTATTCGGTGGCTTCATCGTGCAGAATTTTCTAATTAGACTCAGCATGCAATTCGATATTCACGTGGTGTAGTCGTAGTGAACGCGTGTAAACACGTCGGCGTCGCGGCGAACACTGACAATATTCAAATTTCAATGCCGCACATCGCAGCGGCGAACTAGTTTGTATTTCAAACATGCGAGACATTGACACTGAATATTATAAATGCTTTTTACTAGCTCATCACGTTTGCTATGAAAAATAGATTAGGACAACCCAGTTTTATTTCTCCATAGACGGAGCTGAGGATGGGTTTGAATTAGATAAGAGCGCTTTAAAGAAACCTGTTTCATTAAAATTTACCTTTATTTTAAAGGCCTCCACCAACGCCTGTCAAAGTTAATTGTTGATTAGATCTTATGTTACCTCCCTCGTTCCTTGTACGAATGAAAGGGAAGGTATAATATTTACACAAACGTTTAACACTAACAGGTGTTGGAGAACTGTATAATATGCCATGACTCTACATTAGTATACATATAATCTAAAAAAATATATTCGGTCATGTACATTCTTTACAATTCTGAAATACAGGTAGCGGACTTTTATGCTGTGTGTACAGCCTAACCATTGTTTAAATAGTGATAAATTAACAAACCTTTTACTAACTTGTATCTTTTCCCTATTTCAGTTACTCTACTCAACATCGGATAGGAGAAGTTAAATTTTCGGAATAGACGTAAGAATGTTTTTTATTAAAATTAGACGATTCTGATAAAACTAATAATAAATAAAAATCAAAATATTAACAACATATTTTATTTATAATATTTAAGAAAGTAGGAATCATCATACTATATTAAACATTGTTCAAACGGCAATCCTTAACTCAGTAAAAACTTAACGTACCTACAACAGGCAAAACTTCAATACAATTTTATTGAACGATATTTAAACTTTAATGTTATTTCCTAAAAATAATATACATTTAAAATTATATAAATCACATGTCTATACTTAAAGGAATATTTATTTCACAAGGATTTCTTATTAAATTAATTAATTATATATTATGTATAGTAATGGATTACTTAAGTACAACATACTGTTAAGCTGCCAGCACACTACGACACGAACTCACAAATTATCTTGTTCGAAAATAGAGGTGCTGTTTTAAAAATACATAATATTACAGACATAATAGGCTACTTGACTCATATTTAATTTCATACATTGAAGGAGTATTTTTCCTTTAGTACTTGGCTTAGGAAAACGTATTCTAGCGATATCATTTATTTAAACATAAGATTGATAAATAAAGTTGATTTAAAGATATGTATTTTTGTTTTTTAATTTCTACTGATGAAAACACATCGAAGTATCTTTCGGCAAGGCTGTGACGAGACAAAGACACTTAACACATACGTAGTAGTGAAACGGAACGTTTCTGTAAATAAATAGTTCATGACATCTTAAAGTTATTTATGTCAAAACGTCGAACGGAACGCAACACCGCCATTTTACTACTACTATAGTCCATAGCACAGATTACAAATAGTACTAGTATGACGTCACAGCACAGCGAATTATCTATCAACCAACATGGCGAATAGTGTATTCGGCGGTTTTTAAAAAGTGTATTTTTAAAATATTTTTTATTTCCAGGCTTTTCATTAGGTTCCAAAATGTATTATTTTTTTGGATGTAATGAAACAATTATGAAGCATTTAGGACATAAATAAAAACAAGGTCAAGTAGCCTATTAACCTTTTCACTAGTTTCATACTAGACATCTGACATAGACGTCTAGTATGAAACTAGTGAAAAGGTTTTGGGACATAGTTCTCTATAAATTCAATTTTGAGAACAAAACATGAATGCTAAGAATACAATTTTAAGATTTTTAAGTCGAATTTCATATAAATTCGACTTAAAAATTAGGTCTACCAAGGGTCTGTTTCATAATCTACTATTAAGACATTTCAGATAACTTATTAGCATGTTTTGTCTCTGTCGCTCAGTATAAAGAAAGCAGCGACAAAACTTCCGGATAAGCTATCCGACACTTACTAGGCGATTGTGAAGCAGACCCTAAGAATAAAACCCAATGGTTATTCATTTGTTTCTAGTGATTATTAATCATGTTGGAAAAATATATTATGACAAAATAAATAAATAAAAGTTGTGCATTTATAGGTAATTTAGTGTGAAACATCCAATGGACTGAGATCCCAGCCCGCCAGAGTCCCCTTATATTCTTACTGATAAAATGTGTCATATTGTAATATTAGTTGTGTACAATGAATGTTTGTATACCCGCCAGATTGTGCGGTGGGCCAATTCTCAGGTACAGGACGCCAAAGGTACAAACAAATTGTACTAACTTTTATTACAGCCTTTGAAATGACTTTAACGTGTATATTATAGTAGAATAATGACAAGTTAATATTATAAAGTGAAATTTACACGGATTACTTATTTTTATGTTGTAGTTTTCATAAAAATAAAGAAATGCATAATCATACAAGTAGAAATAAAAATCATTAAACTTCTAACCTTTATATCTCTGTTCATACTATGTTTAGAAAAAAATGTCTTTAATTAGTTTGGTTCCTTACGTTATTCTGAATCCAAAAAATACGATTGATACTTTATCAGATTCAAAGTAAAATGAGTACAATTTTTCGCAACTTTAGCACCTTGTATAACTAACGTTGGTCTACCTAAAAATATTATGAAATACATTTTATTACTAAGAATATAAGGGGAGTTTGGCGGGCCTGGGATCTCAGTCCACAAAGTTGTTTTAGATTTGAGACTTTTACGAATATTACGCAAAATATTTACATTATTCAATAATATGTATTAAGATTGAAGACAATAAGAGCAGTCTTATATTTATTGTTTTAAATTAAATTTCCTTAACCCGTACAAGGGTTGAGACAATTTCTAGTAGAGCTAAAAATTAGCATGAAAAGTTAGGCCTTTACCAATGCCTTTTATTTCTTTGGCGAATCGCTATTTCGCATATTCTCTTCCTTTACACTTAATTTTAATTTTCATCAAAATAAATTTAGCTACCTTCTTAATATTTTGAAAGAATTATTTACCGGCAAGATAACTACAATACGATAACAAGAAACCCTATATAGTAAATGGAATGTTCCCTAAAATGTGGGTCTTATTGGCCTTCTGCCAATCTTCTGCCTGCTCCTAACTTTTAATTTTCCTAAATGTGGTGATTATTCCCACTAACATGTTTCTAACAATAAATAAATGTATATAGGCAAGAAAGTATGTTATATTGTTATTATAAATAAATATAATAATTAACAATTTGAATTAACATATCTTTTTAATTCGTTCTACAGTTTTTTTTACTTTCTTGACCGTCTGAAGAAAATAATCGCTTCTTCACTTTTACGAGCTGCGAGTTTTTACCACACTTATGACCGCAACGCGAGTTTCCTACTTCTTGCATAATACTTTTAACCTGTGCAGTTTCAATTCAATATTTATGTAAAGAAACAGACAACAGCACACTATAATGGTACCATTTAAAATGTAACTTATTTACCGGGTAATAAAGATATACAATGACAAATTAATTTGGTCGAATTTTTGTTTACAAAAATATTAGATTAGAAAAGAATAATAAATATTGGTTATGTTCGCCCTCAACATTACTTTTTAATCAATAGTGTGCACTTTATAATTGTGTAAGTACTTTAATTATAATAAATAGCTCTGTTAACACATTTATAAGGCAAGATTAACATGAGGCACTGGTATAGATAATATAGTAAACATTAACTGTAGGTGTAATTTAAACATTAATTTTAGATTTTAGACTTGTTCGTGAATTACATTCAAATACTTACCCAGAATAACATTATGATCTTGAAAGTTTAAACTTAAGTTACTTTTCGTTACATAAATTGCAAAAAGTAATGTGTCACTATTATTCGGTTTAATCGTTAATAATTATCATTATCGACATTATTTCCGTCGTATCAATCGAATTTTTTGTGTCGTGGCTAAAATATAAAGGACACCGTTTTTCTGTACATTTAATTGTTCTTAGCTACATTACTGATATGTTGCACATTTTATTTGATAAAATAGAAGAAAATATCAATAAAAGTTATCACAAAATTTCTGTAAAATGCTTTTTAAATAATACTGGTAAATCAAAAGCCGTGTTAGGATATACTTATAAGGCCATTTTTATATTGCTTTAAAATATGTTCAAATATATATACTTACTTTACACTTTAAGTACTTTTTAAGTACAAGACATTGTATCTACAAAAATAATAATATATCTAGTGACTATGATATGGACGAATGAATGTTGCGAGACTAATAAGAGGGAATCTTATTCATAAGCAGGTTGACCTTTGTCATAATTTGTTCGTATTATGACATCTTATTTAATAAGATATCAAACTGACATGTCATTGACAGTTGTATTGTGACTGCACGTCGTCATTATGAAATATAATTAAAAAATATGTGAGAACACTCTACTGCTTATGAATTAGATTCCCTGGCAGTACATATATATGAAAACATATTCAATGCTTAAGTACCTATGTGAGAAACACTGGACACTAAACTGTAAGACGAAATAATGTCAAGCTGCCATATTAAATTTTTCCTAATTTGTTTAATGACATTATTTTGACATGATTTCTAGTCAAATATGTATTTAACTAGAAATCATGTCAAAATAATGTCATTCAAAAGAATGTTCTTTTGTTTAGTTTAATATTTACTGTGATTAAAATATATATAATGTAAACAATATAATAATTGACAATGGTATGATGTTAAAAGGAGAATGAAAAAACTCCTGGAAGACTTCTTTGAAAACCATTCCATTTATTAAATTATTCTGAAACTATTTGTGCTATTGTTTTTTGTGCTCGTAAATTACCCTTAAATGCATATCACGTTTAGAAAAATTAAAGATATATATAAAGATTATAGTAGTTGTTAAAAACTTTGTATTAATAACTTGTAATAGCAAAAATATATATTTTTTAAATATGCAGATGATTTAGGCAGATAATTAATGTGTTCATTTTAAAGTGCTGTTTGTTTAAAAAAAAAAATAATTGATAAAATGCTAATGTTTTGTACTCATAATGAAAATTATGAAGCTGCGTCTACATAATATATGAAATATATGGTAGCTTATAATTATAGTTATTTGTAGACTACTTATTATTTTTTTAGAAAACTGTCTACTTTTATGCCATTGTCAATTTATATTGAAGTTAAACATGTTTCGAAATTGCATTTGGACTGCAAACTGATAATAAATTAATATAAAATACTTCCGAGGATCTTTTTTTTCTTCAAACACAATTAAAAATGTGTAAGCGAGACAGGAATACCTTCAATTGGATGAAATTATTTTCGCAGCCATTTTCAGTAATATATTCTCTCTCACTCGCACCTTTTGTAGCAGCTTTTGAACATTGCAGTCTAAATGCAGGTCTTATAGACATAATACGTGAGGATAGTTCTACTAGTCTCATAATGGAATGTACAAAATAAATATAAAATACTTATCAATACTTAATAATACGTGTACATTTAACAAATTGAGCTCCTAAATATATTTTTGCGATGAGAAAATCTACTTGTTTGTAATTATACTGATATTTTGAATAATTATTATTGGTTCTAAGCGGCATTGTAATAAAACCTCTTTTGGACATTCTATTGCGGAATAACTGATATTCTATGGTTTACATATGGCCACTTTAAGGGCGCTGCCTAGGAACACAGCGGCGCGCGCAAACAGACGCCATAGTCACCGCTTGACACACCGCCTGCCGCTCCGGCGCCGAGCTCAGAATGTCGATAACCAAATACCCAATGCAAGTAATAATTTTACTTGAACTCGCGTGTTCTAGTCTGCATGGCATGCTGTCGCTCTAGCACACTCAAATCGTCGCATTGAAGCAACAGCATAAATTTGGTTTTCAAAGCAAAATAAACCGCAATAAAATCCCCAAAAAGCAAAAAGAAATTATAACAATGCGTAAATCGTTAATATCGAAACGTTTACAAATTTGACCAAACTTTTCGAACTTCACATCGTTTAATTAATTTAAGCATATTGGCAAGCCTTCAACATAATTATCATATTGGCAACAGGGCAATAGACCAATAAATGCAATCAAAATCACTAATTGAGCCCTCTGGAACCGATCAGATTTATTGAAATTTATATTTTCGAATATCGATATTAAAATTTTGATTTGGAATCGATTAATCGAATTGGAAATCGATATTTGTGGCTTTTGGAAATAATAAATCGATATAGGAATTAAAATTAAAATTGAAGCGTTTGGCGTTTAGCGAATCGATCTTATTGAGAATAGATATTAGATGATTTATAGTCGATTTATCGAATTGTGGATCCGTTTCATGAATGGCGGAGGATTGTAATCATATCGAAATAGGAATAGATTTTGGCGCATTTAGGAATTTATGTTAAATGGGAGCATTTGGAATAATTTATCTACATAATAATACAACATCGTCTCGACTTTGTATCGCCAACCACGTCGCTGGTGTTCCCCGAAAACCTGGGCACGGTGGTAGAAGGCGAAAGAATTTGGGGTTTTTCCTCTTTAGCATCTTCTGGAATGGAATTCAGGCTGTGAGTATTCGGTGAATGTACAGTACTTTCCACCGGACTGCCGTTCGTTCGAATTTGAGCTCGCTGCTTCTTCAAATCCGCTAGAGTTCCTGAAAGTTTTAAGAAAGTCAGTTAATGAATAATTTGTAGTAAAAAACAGTGCAAAGAAACAGATAAAAATAGTGCAAGTTGGGTGAATAAGTCCCAAATAACCAAGACTAGCGAAATGAGAACGCAAGTTCTTAATTACGATACTTTCACATGCTGCAAGCGAGATTTACTACCAGAACAAAAGTTACGTAACTTAGGCAGTTACAGCTAATAAAACATAAAATAAAAAGCTTATTATTATACATGCAACATTAATGTTCAGTGGCATAGGTAGTAATTGAATTCATCAAAAGAGTTTGTTAATCTCATTGAATAGATTTAGACCGTCAAATGAACAGACAAATCGCCCGATGACAAGCGATAACGGGACCAATCTTTTCTCTTTTAGTTTTTGTTGCCCCTTTTGTTACACCTAGCTACGCCACTGAACCCACTACATCCACAGCTAACGCATCTACGCATGCAACCGCGGGCTTGCCTCCATATGCATCCTCGGCACATCCAATGTTCCCCATCCACCGTCAATACCACTGTGCAACTGTTAGAACTTGGAACACAAGATAGATTTCAAACGAAATTCCACCGTACACACGCGTGTAACAGTACAAAATCGCATGTGCGTAGATTTAGAAACACGTTACCGAATCTCAGCACGCGAGTTTGAACTTTAACCCGTATGAATACGGTGCAAATTCGTTTGCAGTCCAGCTCGCGATTAGGGTATGTTATGTGCATTAGTGTGCTAAATAAGGATGCATATAATTACCTGCGTTTATCATGACGGTGACATGTACATTGATTTTACCATTATTGTCTGTAGTGTACGTGGCGGTGCCGCCTTCTGCGATCGCTATCTGATTGGTCACTTCTTTTCTACCGTCTACCGTGTCTTCTTTGAAGACTTCGTTGTCTTGGCCCTCCGGTGCTTTTCTCACCCCGTTCGGCATCGCGTACTTGTCGTCTAGCGCTGTAGGGTTATATTGCGAGGCGGCGTTAACCCCAAAGAGCGGATTGGTGACTTTTTGGCCGAAGTCGTTATTTTGGTACTCGTTGTGTTTTAGGCCGTACTCATCATTTTCGCGGTGGTTTCGCTGGTTGTAGGTGTGTTTGGGCACAGCGTAATCCACATTGGAGTCGTAGCTCTGGTTGGATGTGGTAGACGTTATGGACAGTCGTGTGTGCGACAGGTCCGGTATGTTGCTTGTATTCTGGTCGTTTTCAATACCATTCGCGAGGCCCTGAAAATTATAAAAGTAATCTTCAATACACACATGTTAAATAATAAGTAAGAAATGGGAGACATTTTCATTCGGACTTAAAATTCAGTAGATAGAAGTATTTCCAGAAAGAGTTTGAAGTCTAGTGCTTACAAAAACTGTTGGTTTTTGTGAGGAGGGTGTTTGATATTTTTTTCTGCCGCTAAGGGGCAGACCCTACGCACACAAAGCGTCATCTGGTGGATTAAGTGGTATCAAAAACGGTCAATAAGAATTTTCGGTTCTCATTCTGTCACCAGGCAGCGCTTGGTACCCCGACGGTCCATGTCGTATCAAAAAGCTGTCAGATGTCACGAATTTAAAAACACTCATTTGGTACAAAAACAGTTAGGTACGAAAAGAATGACCCAATTATACAACAAAAACAAAAATAATTATAAAA
Organism: Phengaris arion; assembly: GCA_963565745.1. Classification (NCBI taxonomy): domain Eukaryota; kingdom Metazoa; phylum Arthropoda; class Insecta; order Lepidoptera; family Lycaenidae; genus Phengaris; species Phengaris arion. The sequence goes on from OY751431.1 coordinate 6,054,478, forward strand.
CGCCTCTATTACAAAGTAAACCTTTATGTTTAATAAAATGAAGACGCTATAGTCTGAATAAGACAAAAATAAGACATGGTCGACCCCTAAATCGTCTTACGTAATGCACGAATGGCCACATAGTTCTGGGGGTCTAAAAAGGCCACTTTAGGTGTTTCATATTATGATTCATATATTTTTTTCAACTCATATTATGTGCGCCATTTTACGCATTTCTATTGAAAACTGTCAAAATTGATGTTTTTTTATATTATGAAATCAGAAGAATCATGTAGCCATTTTACAATTTCACGATTTTTGTATGGAAAAAAATATATAAAGTGGCCTTTTTGGACGCCCTGAACTGACTAAAAGTGAATTGCGATCAAAAAGAAAACTAGTTGCTCAGTTCAATTTTAAAATATGAAATAAACAACAAACAATTCATGCAATTGTTTGTTTGTGTTGAGTGAAGAAAACACACGGAATAAAAAACCCACCCTGTAGCGTAGACCCAGCACAGGGGGCTCCTTTCGGAGTCGGTGCAAATTGTCATTGGTCAAGAACATTATATCTAGCGACATGGTCGGCAAAAAACATTCACATAAGCAAAAAAACATAACCATTGAACACTAAAACTGACAAAAACACTAAAATACATTCATTTTGTATCACCCTTTAAATTCAAAATTAGCACTGAATTATACATTTATTTATACCGCTAACGAACACAAAAATCCATTTTTAACTAGCACTAAAATTAGGCATTATTTTTAACCCCTGTTGACAGGGATGTTTACTTTTTTCGATATTAAATTTTATTTTTTCACATCGCAATGCATATTGGTACGCGCGCGCGTCGTTTCAGTACTGCGGCGCGGCGCGGACGGTCGCGTGCTGCCGCAAGGGAAATCGCGGGAAAATTAACTGCGAGCACTCATTGGAACGGGATGCCATCTTACAGGGTAAAAAAGTTAACAAGCTTCTTGCTTTTAATAGCACAAGTGACGGCTAGTTTTTTTTTAGTACCTAGTCAAAATATTTAAAGTACTTATATGATTTTAAGTTTTGCCTTATTTACCCGACTACGGCGAAGCCAATAGAAAGGGTGATGATTTTAGCAGTCTATGTACTGTTTGTATTTATATATGTTTGTTCCACCGTAGCGCCTAAACCACTGGTCCGATTTTAATAAATGAGGTGTCAATAGATTCGAAATAATAGCCCAGGTAACATAGGCTATTATGTAACTTACGTAGTCGTGTTATGGTTGTTTTATAAAAATTATAGTTAACTAGTGTTAAATAGTGCTAATGAATAGCAAATCTACTGACAAAACCATTACCTACTGCCAATAATTATCTTTAAAAAAAAACAAAGTCGCAAAACTGAAATTTATTAGCTACACAAAGTTCCATTGCTGCGCAGCGCGGCGCCGCTCGCAGTTCGACACTTTTAATGTAACGTGTATCATTTTATGTAGTAAATAAAGATTAATTTTGAATCGCTAGGTATCTTAACAAGTGCGCGCCGCGCCGCGTCGCATCTCGGTGTGAACTGACGCTTAAACGAGTGTTAAAAGTTAACAGTTATTAATCATTTCAATTCTCAATTATAGCAGATAAATTGTGGCAAAAGTAAAACAGTCAAATAATAATATAGAGGCGAGTCCTCAACTCGTCACCCTCTGGCGAGCACACAATACGATCATTTCTATTTTCTTTCATCACGTGAGCGGCCGACGTAATTTATTAGTCACACCCTGTATTTTACACTAATTGTTGTCTGCGGCGTTGCTTATGTGGAATCTTAATTTTTCCTTGAAAATATGTTCAACATTTTTCGATGTAATTAAGCCTACCATGGACCTAAATATACCAAAATAAAATGTCTAAATGTTTAAATTGTCAATTTTGAAGCCTTTTTAAATCGACGATTTTTTTCCATCAATTTTAAGAGATCTGAATTATAAAGAGCTCTATGTCAGCATGGTTATTGACATCCACTTAAAATGACAATTCTGCTGTTATTTTAGCGCTTTTATGTTACTATTTGTAGCAATTTCGCTTCTCTATTCACGAAATATATTTAAAACCAAGTATGTTTCGTCACCGCATGCATATTAATCTAAGCGAGAGACGCACGCGTAATGTTGCGCGCGAGATTTACTTTCTTCTGGTTAGTACCGAGACATTTTACATAAAAACGTCTATGAGACGCAAATAAACACAAGCTTATTAATTATATTGTTTAACATGATTTTGGGCATAATTTGTTCAAATTATGGTAACGTTTAAAACAATAGGTATAATAATTTTCATTTCTATCTTTAGTCTGGTATTTATAGATAATCTTGTAAGGAGTAGTTTATATACAAGCAGACGTGAGACGTGTTTTGGGTGCCCCCGTCGATGTAATTTGATCGTTGGGTGCACCGATTTCAATGCATGACATATATTATATTTAAATGGCTATTCAGAAACTAATATTAATATGTGTAACCGAGAATGAAATAATGGTATGTAGAGAAAGCACATTTCAGTGGAACTCCAGAGCGATAATTTTTCTTTTATTTTATTTTCCATGGTTTGGAAACCTACAAGAGTGTGACCGTTCATTATATAAGAACTGGTTTTCAAGAGTTCTTTTTTATATTTACAGTAATCAAAAATACCAAGAAATTAAATGACTTGACCTACAAATAACGCCATGAAAAGCCCCAATCACGTCTTTGATGAAATATAGATATAAGATATTATTATGATAAATTCTTAGATCTTAATATGATATTAGATATATCATATTCTATTATATACATTATTGTCTCTGTATACCCGACTACAGCGAACCAAAAGGAAGGGTAATACGAGGGCGGGTCAATAAGTCCGTGACTTTTGGAATAAAACACAGATTTTTTGATAAATAAATCATTTTATTTTTCAACGTAGTCCCCCTTGAGCTCTATACACTTTGTCCAACGCTTCTCCAATTTTTTTATCCCTTCCAAAAAATATGATTTGTCGAGGTCCTCAAAATAGGCCTTTGTTTGCGAGATGACTTCATCATTGGAGTCAAATCTTTTTCCACCGAGCCATTTTTTCAGGTTTGGGAACAAGAAGTAGTCACTCGGAGCCAAATCTGGAGAATAGGGTGGATGTGGGAGCAATTCATAGCCCAATTCATGGATTTTTGCCATGGCAACTGCACATGTGTGCACCCGTGCATTGTCTTGGTGAAAAGAACTTTTTTCTTGGCCAAATGAGGTCGGTTTTTTTTCAAATCCTCATTGAAGCGGTCCAATAAGTTGGCATAATATTCCCCATTAATTGTTCTTTCCTTTTGAAGATAGTCAATGTGGATTATCCCACGTGCATCCCAAAAAACAGTCGCCATAACTTTATTGGCTGACAAACCCACCTTGGCCTTCTTTGGCGCCGATTCACCCTTAGAAACCTACTGTTTTGACTGTTGTTTGGTCTCTGGTGTGTTGTGATGGATCCATGTTTCGTCCACGGTTACAAAACGGCGCAAAAACTCCTCCATATTGTGATTAAACAACGCCAAACCTTCCTGTGAAGTTGTTACACGATTGCGTTTGTGGTCGACTTGCGGAAAGCTTTCTCATGCCCAAGTGATCATTCAAAATTGAAACCACTGAGCCATGCGAGATGCCTATGGCTTCCACAATCTCTTGCACTTTCAATCTTCGGTCGGCCAACACCATATCGTGAATTTTTTCGATTGTTTCGGGTGTAGAGACCTCAACTGGGCGTCCAGGACGTTCGGCATCTTCAGTGCTTGTACGGCCACAACGAAATTCAGTAAACCACTTTTTTACCATTGAAATCGATGGTGCAGAGTCCCCATAGTATTTATCAAGCTTAGCCTTGGTCTCGGTAAAGGTTTTTTTTCGCAAAAAATAATGCTTAATAAGCACACGAAATTCACTTTTTTCCATTGTTTCCTTAAGTTACTGGATAGTCTGATAAAGATAGCTGTAAAATACAAACTAACTGACGCAGCAAGTTCAAATTTTGATAGGAGTCAACTGACAGATGCCTGTTGACAGGAGTAGTGTTGCTTTTTCAGTAAGGAGGTTAGAAATTCAAAAAGTCACGGACTTATTGACCCGCCTTAGTAATGATTTTGGGCAGTCTATGTATGTAGGTATGTTTGTTCCACCGTAGCGCCTTGCTAGCGTTCTTAAATTATGTGTCTATAGATTACGAATCTACATAGGCTATATAATTTACGTAGTCGGGTTATGGTTTTTTATATAAAACATATAGATCTATTCCCGTTATTTACTCAAGGCTGGTAAAAGGTTCTGACATTAGGTCCGCCATTTTTCCACAAGATTTTCACATCTTGTGCAACAAAAAAATAAAATAATAAACAAGAGACCAGTGTGGCTGTGTGTGACTTGGTGTTTATAAATCAGAAAAATTTTTCTAGGATCAAGGGAAAAAGTGTCAATATTTGTATCTGTATACTCTCTTAGCAACAACCACTGAGCCGACACAGTATTTGGAATAGAACCGCCAACAAAAACAGTGCAATATATCGCCAGTAGTAATTAGTACCTCCAGCCAATTACGCCCGGTCCCGATGGCCGCTCGCGCATGCTGAGGTATGATCTCAGTGTTTTATAGCTATACTTAATGATTTTTATTATGATTAAAAACTATATTATTATGATTTAAGAACGGATCCTATGTGGATTTCATACTTTCTAACATATAAGACTGCTTAGGTGCGAATTTATCTAAAATAATAATAATAATAATAATTTATTAGTTGGACTTGACTATTAGATAATAATAATTTCTGAAGTGAAGTCTTTAGCGGCGTTGAGAGTGAAATTTCAAGGTCGCGTCAAGTCACGACACGCGTCACGACATTATTTTGGATATAACGCAATCTTTCGGAAGCTACTTACGTAACAACTTAACTTTCTAAAGTACGGCTCAATACACAGATGGCGCTTGGTGTAAAATATTTTTTTACTCCTAGCGCCTATTTTGAAGTTATTTAGGCACGATGAAAGTATTTTTGGATTTTAAACGATGAATGAAGTTTCACGGCTGCCAGGTGCACTCTGTACAAGTCATGTTTTTTTATTTGGTTCTTTTACCTGGGGACCAATTCTCTTAATTATTGTCTGTCGCGCGCGTGCACATTTCGTCTCGTATGCCAAGGAGTCAGCGCGTTGACGTTGAAGAGAATTGGGCTTCTGTATTTACGATATTTTAAGGTATTTTCCATGATGATATGATTTACCGAATATTTTAGTAACAATAATACAATTAACACTATACAACTTATTATTTATATGCGCTAAGTACAAACGGTACTTCTTTAACTATTTTTAAAATAAAGTTAACCAACACGTTAGTAAAATTATTTAATATCATCCACTTTACAACTCTCAGGAGGCAATTATTTCATTTCAATAGTTTTAAAACATACGTTAAAAATTAACGAAGCATTTATATCGTTTTGTCGTAAGATAAGAGTTTATTACTTACTTAGAATAAACTAATTACCATCCGCTGAAACGAGGCCGAGTTACAATCATTTATTGCATAAAAAAGTTAAATGCAATTGATTCATTCTGAATTAAGTATTATAAACATTATATTACTTAATTCAGAATTATTGTCAAAACAGGGGTTGAATATACAGTATTTTATATAAGTACAATAATTATAATAGGTCGCCGCAGATAACCAGCTTTCAAAGTGTAGAATCTCAAGGAGAGTATTAGAAAATTTATTGATTGGTTGATTTTTAACCCGTAAATTACGTTGCAGTCCTATTTAATGTACCTTTAATTATTGTCTTAGGCGTGTTATCTATATTAAAACACCAATAAATTCAGCGACCCATGCTATGCGACGAAGCGCAATGCGGTGTGATAACATGGGGTTGTTCCTAAACTATGCCAGTATTACTGGCCAGTAAAATTTGACGTCACGTCCGGTCGCCATATTGTACTGGCATGCGGCCAAACTGTACTGTAGACTGCCGCCATTTTTCTGTCAGTCTATCTGTGTCTATCTATATGGCGTCGCATATATTATTCTGACCAGCATACTGTAGTGTTTTGGAACAATAATACTCGGACACAAGCTTTATAATACCGTATAATACAATAAAAACGATCAAAATACCTGATATTCATCATCGCCCGCGGAGTCGAAGGTCTCGCGTAACCGCGCCTCGCCCCGCACATCTGCTTTGGCCGCCATCTGCTTCTCTCGTAAGGACGTGCGCCGCACGGACCGCACCCTGCACAATAATATACTTATTACAAATGATGTAACGCATTCATTGAAATAATTAACGTTGTAAGGTTAAACAATACGTATGAATTTGGCTAATATTATAGTTTTGAAAATAATCAGTTACTGTTATTAGGTAATTTAGCTTAAAAAGGTAATTTGCCGATATGCAGTCGCTCGCCGGTCACACTGGCGGTTCGAGGTTTCACCTCCTGTCTCTCTCGCTCACCTGGTCAATCAATCAATCAAATCAATCAAATCAATCAAATCAATCAAAATCATTTATTAGCAGGAATATGGTACAATAAGTTGTTAGTTATTTACATTTTCCACATATTCTACTACTTTTATAGTGTGCAAAATATTTATTATAAAGATCAAGCTTTTTATGGTTAATGTATTACCAAGTCAGAAGATTTATTACATAGAAATGTCGACACTGATTCATTCGTTACATTACAATATAGTGTATTTTTGTTTAAATAAATTCATTCATTCATAATATTTTTATCATCAAAAAATTCATTTACTGAGTAATACATTTTGTTAAGGAGCCAGATGAATAGTTTATTTTTATATTGTTTTATAGTCAGTTCTTTAAAGTAGTTAGGTAATTTGTTATAAATCCGAACTGCCATACAATACGCGTTTTTACTACAAATGTTGAGTCTTTGGTTAGGTATAACAAGTTTATGTTTATCTCTACTACTTTTTGTCGCTATGTTAATTTTTTTAGTAAGAAGCGATCTAGATTTTTATGTACAAAAACACAAACGTCAAAAATATACTGACAAGGCAGTGGAAGTATTTTGAATTTTTTTGAATAGAATAAAGGTCGCCGAGGCTGTGGACGAGGAGCGGCCTCCAGTCGCTCACCGGCCACGCTGGCGGTTCGAGGTCTCTCCCGCTCACCTGGTCGCCGAGGCTGTGGACGAGGAGTGGCATGCAGTCGCTCGCCGGCCACGTTGGCGGCGCGACGTCTCACCTCCTGTCTTTTCCCCACATCTCCCGTCTCTCTTACTCACCTAGTCGCCAAGGCTGTGGACGAGGAGCGGCCTGTAGTCGCCCGCCGGCGACTCGACGTTTCACCTCCTATCTCTCTCCCGTATCACTCTCGCTCACCTGGTCGCCGAGGCTGTGGACGATGAGCGGCGCGCGGCTCGCAGTCGCTCACCAGCCACACTGGCGGCGCGACGTCTCACTTCCTCCTGTTCCGCCGCTAGCCGCACTATACGACCACGCATCTCACCCTCTTCGCAGATATCTACACATAAAATAGCTCATAAGCATCGATCCTTTAGCAATAAAACAGTTTTTTTACTTTCATATTTTTGAACCGTTCATTGGTCGTTTTTAACCCGGTTTTTAAAAAAGATGCGACCATAAACCAAAATACTATTATATTGTACAATATTCATTCTCATTTCTTTTTCCGTAATTATTTTAATGGAAAAGTGGAGATAATCAATAAATTGGTAATCATATTTTATATGATTATTCGTTAAAATGTCATAGTATTTGCACCACATATGCCGTTGTAATCCAGGTATAATGACGCTTGCATGTAAGCTAATTTTATATTTGGTAGCCGAGGATAATTGTTCCATAGTTTAGTTAATGTACCATACATTGTTTGCTTATATCTCCAACGCATTGGGCAGCATTTTCGATGAAAACTTCCAGATGGCTTGATTTTTTCCGATACTTTCATTAATTTTTGGCGCTCAAGCCGGAGGTCGCGGGTTTTGATCCAGCCGAGGGAACAAAAACTTTTCTGTGTTCCTGGGTCATGGATTTGTATTAAATATGTGGTATAATATAATCAAAATCTTAAATATATGTATAAAAAGCAATTTAATATACTTCCAGTTGTCTGGTACATATAACAATAGTCACTTACTTCAGAATCTTAGCACAGTGATTGACGAGGTGAAGCGTCTATAAATAATATTTTATTCTAAATTATCATCATATTTAAGTTTTCACAAAACTTTAACAAATTATATACCTTTACCTTCCCAAGGAACCACTCTGTGATAGATGAAAACTGCATGAAAATCTGTTCAGTATTTTTTTACATTATCGCTAACATACAGACAGACAGACGCGGCGGGGAAAAGTGACTACAACGACAGCAGACGTGGTTGAACTACGTATTTACACGTGAGCATGCGTGCGTATGCACGATTCAACGACGCTGTGAAGCGATTTTCATCTTATGCCTGGTCGAGCGGCAACTTGTTCTATAGTACGGGCTCATATATGAAATCAATGTATGAAATTCAATATTGGACCCACCAGCCGGAGTTTCGTCGTGTTTATTTCGGACATTGAGATCGGCGCCGTACTGCACCAACATCTCCAGCACTTCTAGCTGCAACAAATTACTACAACTTAATATTAACTTATATTGCTAACTCGACAACATCTCAGCTTTATGAATATTACGTATATATAATAATACGTCCTCTGCGCCAAAAAAAACTTGTTGCAGATATATACCGCCCGACAGATGACGCTAAGTGCAAAATAAAGTATCGTTGTTTTGTATTACAATAGATATTAACTTACGCGGTTTTCTATTCCGCAGATCTTATGCTTCGCCACTGATTGCTAATGGCAATATTTATTCATGTGTACCTCTGAAATTATGATTTCGCTGAATAGATCAATCAAATACCTTTCTTATTAGCTGTCGACGTTATAATAATAATATTTGTGCCAAACAGCGCAGTTGGTTTATTGATTTGAGTTATATGTTGATGTATTAGTGACGGATGATTAAAAGGAAACTTGTATATTTATTATAATCTGATTGAATTAATATTATTGGACATTTGCTGTATCGATAGAACGCAACTTAACCCTTTGATGCACAAATTGCGATAGTTCTGTTTTAATTTCATTTCGTCTTGAATTCTGATCCATATGGCGTCACATTTAAGTCATTTTGCGCAAGGATAGCCTTTGTTTCCGACTGCATTTCCCCAGCTGCTCCTATAATGCAATTTATTTTACATACAGCAACACAAACCACATATGTTCATGCTTGGTAGAGTACCAAGCATGAACATATGTGGTTTGTTTTGTGTGATATCTGAGTAAAAATAATGCGCTTTGCTTCTTTTTATCTGGCATAAGTCTCAAAGATCCAATAGTCACCGATGACCTACACGGCGCTCATGGGTTCTGTGCTCCAGACTAACTCAGAAATTTGGGCGAAAAATAACGCTCGTTTCGTGGAGTTAGGGGGTACCCATGGGCCATGGGTGCTAACCCTTAATGGGCCATGGGCCATGGCCCATTAAGGGTTAGCACCGACTACGCATCGCTTGTTTTGTTCCATAGGCGGCCATTATCATTTACATATCGTCAGGCAATCTTCTGCTCGTTCGCCAGTACCATAAAATACTCACATGGCCCCAGCACGCCGCCGCATGCACCGGCTGCCACATATCGTGGTCCACGACGTCAGTAGACGCTCGGTGTTCCAGTAGAAACTCCACCACTTTGATATACCCGTTCGCTGATGCTATGTGTAGCTGAAAAAAAAAAAGATCATTATTTATTAAAATTACTGTATTAGTATTGCAATAGTTGGGAAAAAAAAACTAATTTCTGAATTAAATAGTTAATAATGTACTTAATAAAAGACAAACAAATGCGTACGTAGATCACGCTTGTATAATGTAATGCATTTATAGCCTGGCCCGAAAAGTTACAAAAAAACTGCACTGTGGGTGCGCTTCATTTTTATTGTAATGTGCGGTCGCGGAGCACGTAGAATTGCGTACCTTCACTCATCGCAACTTTAGTCTTTCACTCGCGCACGAATATATTGCTATCGCGTTGACACAAGTACGCGATAAGAGCACGATAGAAATTTATATTCATCAATGTATAAGTCAATGTACGAAATTTTACGTGCTCCGCGATCGCACTTTAGTAACACTACGAAAAGCTGAGATGTAGTTGGTTAGATCTCGAAGATTTTCTCGCAGCAATTTTCAGCAGTATTTTTTTATTTAAGTAACAAATTTTTATTTTCCTGGTCATGCCATATAAGTGCACGGCGCGGCGCACGCAAGTATTACGGTGCGTGCGTATACGCAAGTCATTCTCGTATTTACTTCGATTCAAGGTTTACAACTTACTAGTGTTGCTCCCTGGTTATCTCTAGGCTCATCCAAATCCGTCCCTTGCTTAACTAACTCCGCTACATCCAGCAACATCTGCATTTCCGTAGCTGCCCTAGTCTCATCGATCAGTCTCTGCGTCACTCCCCTAGCTGCCATCTCGCTCTCTATCGCATCTAGCGTTCTCTCTTCCTCGCATATATCGTACGGCATGTTGCCGTCTCCGTTCACGGCTAATAGGTTGGCCCCCCTGTGTATAAGTATGCGGACTAGGTTGAGGTTGCCGCACGTGGCGGCCGCGTGTAGGGGCGTCCATTTCTCGCTGTCTTCAGCGTTGACGTTGGCACCATTGTCTAACAGTAACCTCATCATGGCCTCGTTGTTGTCTATGCAGCACTGGTGTAGGGCTGTGAGACCGTCCTCGTTTGTGGCGTCAGGGGTGACACCGCGCGCGAGCAGTCTCCGCACTGAAAACAACAAGAATAATATTGGTAATATTTTGCTGCCATAGAACAATTATTATTATTGTCTACTTATTATGCAACGAGTCGAGAGAAGTATGTGTCCCAGAATGTGTATGTTATTTGCTTATCAGTATCGGATATTTCACAGAAATTGGCTTGCATATTACAGCAAAGTTTAAAGATATAAAGTTTATGCATTATCATCAAATATGATGCAATAACTTTTTATTTAATGTTTATTATTAAGAAACATCATAGCCTGTAACACTATAGGTATGATTTATTTATAAATCGTGTATCGTCGATGATTGAGTTTATTAGTTAGGGCTTACCTATGAAGTTTGAGTTATGACTCATATGTTAATCACACACAGCCTTAAAACATAACAATAATAAATAAAACTTACGAGATTAATTTTAAAATCATCCATGTTTTGTGCATTTTATTATTATTTATTACATTACTTTCATCTAAGGGTCAATTCACACCGCGACAATACGCGACACGGCGCTGCATTGGTAAGATAGCTATTTAAAATTGAACTTTATTCACTTCACAAAAAGATACACGTTTCATATGTCATCAGTCTGACACTGCACATGCACTGTGCACAGTGCAGCGCGGTGCAACAAAATCAGACGGAAAGACATAAAAGGAGAGAGTGAAATGAACTAATAGGTGTTAGGTAGATGACGTGATGTAAAACAATTACACTTTTACCTTGCGTTCACTATTACTTTTACATTACATATTAGATTCTGGTTTTATGTGATGCATGTACTTTCTCAATTTGTTAGATCTATCCACATTTCTAAGTAAGTTAATTCGCGTACATTTGTTCAAAAAGTTCAAAAAGTTATAAATATTTATTTTTCTGCGTCTGCAAAAAAGCTATTATTATTAAATTCATTAAATTTATATTAAAAAAAAAGTCTATGGACACTTTTTCCTATTTTTTTTTTAGTTATTTCGTATATCTGTTTAAACTAAACAGTAATAACTAGAGATGAAACGGATAGATGTTGTGCCGGGTACCGAATACTGAATATTCGGCCAACCTTGAAGCCGGATAGCCAAATATCCGGCTGCCGAATATCCGGCCGAACATAGTCGAGTGGCGACTCGTTACAAGAGTGAATCTCTAAGCGACTAATGGACTCGGATGATTTCGGGCCCTTTCGTTTATTAGTGACATTAGCGCTTTATTGTCTTCTTGAATTGATTGCAAATACGATCTTAAGAGGTTATGAAAAAACGTCAAAAAATGTAGAAGAGAAGAGTCAGCTGTATCTCGAGAAGCTCATGATACCTTTTGGGATTGCTTTAATGAGGTAGCGACAGAAAACGGCACTAGTCAATGTTACGATCAAGGAGAAAACACAATTGCGTGTGAAATTGATTCTTATCTGAATTCAGTGCGCATTGGTCGCGATTCATTTTTTTGTTTTGTTATTAAAAATTCATGAGTTTCTATGTTAAATAAAGTGCCTTCAATCTTTATGTCGTATTTATTTGAAATCCGGTATCCGGCCGGATACTCGTTTCTTATCCGGTATTCGGCCGGATTTAAAATTTGAGCCGGATAGGCCGGTTGCCGGATAGTAACTGAATATCCGTTTCTAGTAACAGTGTAGAAACAAGAAACCTACACAAAATATTTAAGGTTTGGCGTTAGTGATATCGTATTGCATCTGTAACATAAGACAGCTAAGACACACAGATGCAATGTGCATGTAAAATATTGCCAAAGTTCCTGCTCGACCGATTTCTAAACATTGGCCTTTGCACTAGGACGCCTTAAAATATTTAAGCACAAAGGAAGTGATCGCACCGACTACAGACGTGGTTGAAGTCCATATTTACACGCAGTATGTGTGCGTGCACACGATTCATCGGCGCTGTTAATCGATTTTGATATTATGCCTGGTCGAGCGGCAACTTGTACGATAGTACCTTCGTATCTAATTCACAAAGTTATGTGCAGTGCATTATGACATCATACCTTTGTTCAAGTGTAATCTGTCAGGAACTTACACAAGGCTAAGTAACTAATATTTTATGGAGATGACAAATCGGGCAGCGATAAATTCGAGTAGGTATGGTACACCAAGGATTGTGTATACACAACACTGTATCAGTGTTTACACAGTCATTGATGTCGTAAAATGGATTTAAATGTCACTTATTCCTAAAGATATACAATGACACATTAATTTGGTCTTGTTTGGTGCATTTTTTGTGTATTCATAACATCGAATCGGAACGGAGTAAGTATATCGCTTTGATTCCATAGGTCTCACTTGCGCTAATCGTGTGGTTGAATTGTAGGGTTTTTCAGTTTACATGGGTACCACTACCTAATACCTATATGTTAATAGTAAAATAAGTCGTTTTAATAAATAATATTAATTTATTTTGATGTTTATAAATGTTCAATAACTATAATTAAGTAAAGAAAAAAATGATAATTTTTAATTACAACTCCATTAGGTCACGAACACTCAATTAGCAGTCCAAATCACAACATTTAATCGAAAGTAAAATGGTAACTGGGTAATTTAATACGTACAAATAATACTGTTCTAAAAATATTTAATCTGCCTGAAAGGCAGTTTAATTTAATTATTTATGCAGACATTATCTACCCGCCTCGGCTTCGCACGAGTGCAATGTATTATATTATACATATATAAACTATTATATACTATATGTATACCTGTATTAAAATTTGTTGAGTAGTTTAAAAGGTCAAAACTATAACCGAACAAGGAAGGAAGCGACTTCAGTTTATATTATGTATGTAAAGATTTTCATTTTAGAAAATACATTTATTATATTTATTTACATTAATTTTACAGATAGCTAAAACACGAAATATTATTTTATATAAATTTAGTCAAGCCCGAAATCAGTCCCTACCTATCTCCCTAACTCCCTACCTCCCTACTTGGGACGTATATTTACTGTTATAAATGCCTATGCAGTCTCGACTTATGCCTATGGGTTATGGGAAATGATAAAGTGAACAGAAAATAGAAACATCGTGGTCGAGCGTGTTATGCATAATTTCGTTCTAACAGAGGCATGCATTTTCTGCCGATAGGCCACACACAGTGCTCTTGTGTGTATCCCACACACAGTGCTCTTGTGTGTATCCCACACACAAGAGCACATGTGTGTGGCCAGTGGCCAAATACCAAAAGATCGTGTCTAGCTGCCTCCTTAGATATTTCGATTGTATATCTATACTAATATTATTAAGAGGAAATATTTGTTTGTTTGCAATTTGAACAGGTTCCGAAAGTACTCGACCGGATTTTGATCAAATTTGGCACAGATATAGAGTAGACCACGGGGAAGGAGATTGGCTACTTTGTATCGCGGGAAAATGTACGGCTCCCGCGGGATTTACTTTTGCACGCGCGAAGTTGCGGGTAAAATCTAGTAGTATATAAAGTTTGGTAAAATCAATTACGGATATTTTGGGCATACGATCTACTGCTTATGTAAAGACGTTTAGGCAGAAAAATAATTAAATTATTTGGAAAAAAAAAATCATAAAATTAGATAAAATTACATTCTTTACCGCGTTACGGAGGTCATTGACTTCATACAGCTGATTTAATTTATATTATTTAGGTAAAGTTTTTGCTTTCGCTGTGAGGTTAATAACCTCAGGGCCTTATAGAGCGCGATGTTACACACCTTCCTCGATGTCGTTCCTGGCGGCCGCCTCCAGCAACATGACGCTGTCGTTGAAGTAGATGTTGCGCTTGTTGCTCTTGTCGCGCTTCGGCCGGTTGCGCGCCCACTCCTTCTCCCGCTGCTGCCATAGCTTGAGCTGCTGCATGCGCCGCCTGGAATTTAAGACATAAGATATTAGAAGATTATAGCCTGGAGTCAAGACTGTTGGAATTAATATTATCTTCGGAACCCTCAAACATTGAACCATTACACAGACAGATCTTTCATAACCGTTTCGTAAAGGGACTGGAGTGTCCTGGAGCAAACAGGCAAGGGTCACGTGCTATCAATAAATAGAATTGAATTAACTTCCCTTCGGCATTCCCGTTGTTTTTCTAGCCCGTGAAGTCAGAAGTATGCGCAAAAGTATTCAACATCGATGAAATTATGATTTAAAAAACTTTTTAATAAACAAGCTTCTTCTTTAAAACGAAGCTCCTATGAACACCATCCGGGCTCATCATACGCGTCAAGACCATTCATATGACCCCAAGCTCGATGTGTTTGCATCGTTTATTGCGGAGTTCTTGTGGCGACCCAGCATCAGATCTGGTCCATTAATTATTATTACGCTATATACATATGCGTGCAAAATTTCAGCTCAATCAGAGTCCGGGAAGACAGTCAAATTTATCTTGCAAAATTTGCCTACACAGAAAGTGAAACTAAATTAAAGCTTGTAAAAAGCAGGACCATCAGTTTCTTCTAACACGTAAGCACTACATAGCATCAACTTATGTTTGGAGGATTACACGAATTCTATTACGGCCCGTTTCAATAATAAAAATAAAAATATAAAAAATAAAATAAATAAATAAAAAATATGACGACGTTTTTAACAAATAGTTATTGGTAGATAGATTATTGAAACCGGCCATTAGACTAGTATATTATACGGTAGTGGCGCTAGGCTGTCAGCTACAATGATTTCAAAACTATGGATGGGCTATCTATGACGTACAATAAGTACATTTGACAGAAAAAAAATTCATGTCAGTTTAAGTGTGGACACTTGACACGACATGCCTTGTCTAATATATATATATGCTTTGGTCAGCTACTAGAAAATAATTAAATCACAGGCATTCACCTGTAAAGTTATTAGATGTGTGCTCAGTCGGACGATAGGGCGGTGGTCACCCAAGCATATTGTATGTATAATTTGATGGCTATAGAATCACTTCCATATAGAATAAGTAATAACTATCCATATTCAATTGTCTGAATATATATAAATAAGAAACTTAATACCGGTTTGTTTAAAATACACATTCACGACTTTATGTTTGTGAAGCCGGTAAATAACCTTTCCTGTCTGTCTGTTTGTTTGTACTGTACGGAATTGAATACCACCAAACGCACTAACACCGAGCCAAAAAGGTTACGGCGGCGTTTGTGCACCATACGGAATTTGACCGTCCGGCAAGGCAGTCCGATTTTTTTTATTAAAACGCCCTATACATAATAATATAACGCATATAATAGTAAGGGCGTTATAAATAGAAAATCGGATACCGGACAGAAAAATACAGTGTAATGCCCTATCTGTCTGCAAACGTTTCCCGAACTTTTCTCAAACAAAAGCAATCTGTAAATTGAATTTTTATTTCTTTATACATAATATTGCTAGCGCTGATTTCAAGATAGAATATAATCTTACGATGTATGGCCTTTATAAAATATACATAAAAAAAAGCAGTTATTTCCTTAGTAGGTACTATACCAAATTCTACTGATTTACGTAAGTATTATATTTGACGACCTCTGTGGCTCAGTGGTTGAGCGTGTTGGTGCTCAAGCCGGAGGTCGAAGGAACAAAAAGTTTTTCTGTATTCCTGGATCACGGATGTGTATTAAATATGTGTATAATATAATAAAAATCTTAAATATATTATGTATAGTATAAAAGTGTTAAATATATTTCCGTTGTCTGGTACCCGTAACACAAGTTCTTCGAGAACTTACCACGGAACCAGATTGACGTGGTGTGAAACGTCCATAAATATTATTATTATTTAAATCCTGTCCAGTTTAACGACGCGAGTGTCTCTGCACTTGTTTATAAAATAAACATCATCAGTATCGCATTTCATTAATTTAGTTGAACAATTAGCATTCATTACGTCGTGTACGAACAAATTAACTACTTGAAATCGTTTCGACTGCATTTTGATTAGACAATAATATTATGTTGTCTACACTTATTTTTATGTTATAAAGAGGAAAAATTTGTTTGTTGGAAAAATAGGCTCCGAAACTATTACTATTACTATATATACTCCGATTTTGATGAAATTTGGCACACATATATTTGGAAAATACCAAGGGGAAAATGGAATAGACAATAGACCAAACATATTATGCTTACATTTATCGCGGCAAAATATCCGTTTCCGCGAAATTTCCTTTGGCGTGTACAACATCAATGTATCTTATAACGTCGATTCAACGCCAAAGCGGACCAAATTGGTGGTCCAACACAATCTATCCTACGTAGTGGAGAGATCCGGATCAGCGGGATTAGCATGGCGATCCGAGAAATAAATATAAAGAAGAAATATTCTATCCAAAATAGTTCGTTGCAAAATAGTTCTTAATCCATGGTAACAAGGTCGTCAATAGAAGTCAACATTTCTAAACAGCCATATTTTTAAAATGGCTGCCGTGAAATCTTCTGTCAAAAACGAACAAATATTCAAGTATATGACTGAATGTAAAGAAACTATTTGTCTAGGAGCGCCATGATGTGGACTAGTCGACATTAATGTAAGACTATTTGACGTTGAATTATGAAAACGTTTCTACTTTACCTGTCAAAAGAGGCCATTTTGTGAGCTCATGCTCGGGAAGAAGAAATGTAATTTCTGATAACGACAATGCGACGACCATTCTGCCTTACAATAAGACCTATTTTGCTCCGAATGGTATTAATGGTTCTTCAATCTGTCATTTTGTCGATTCTTCGGTGTTTCTAAGGTGCGCATGCTAAGCCAGCTGGGTAGAGCAACGTTAGTAGTCCAACGAATTGACGAACTATATTAGTCTCTTGTAGATGAAAACATTCATGGACACGTTTATTTAAATACTAGATGTAGCCTGCGACTTTGTGCGCATAAAAGTTAATCTTGCGGAAACCGTACACTTTTCCGCGAAACAAAGCCTATGTCCATCCCCGTAGTCTACTCCATATTTCTGCCAAATTTCATCGAAATCGGTCCAGTAGTTTCGGAGCCTATTCAATGAAAACAAACAAACAAACATACAAACTTTTCCTTATAATATTAGTATAGACTAGCTGATGCCCCCGCAAACCCTTTTTTAATCGGAGCCCTAAGATAAAAGTAGCCTGAGTTACTCCTTATAAAATCAGCTATCTGCCAGTGAAAGTCCGGTCAAAATATGTCCGGCTGTTTCTCTGAAACCGGAACCGGAACTTTCCGGAAGCCAGAACAAACAAACAGACATACAAACAGACGGTGAGACAGACAAAAAACAATATTTTTTGGTGTAGGTACCGTATCATATTATGCATTTAGTGCAAAGCTGTTCATTTGCAATTACACATATAACCTGCTATCTGCCAGTGAAAGTCCGGTCAAAATCTGCCCGGCTGTTTCAAAGATTAGCCGCAACAACCAAACAGACAGACAAAAAAAAATTTTTTTGGTGTAGGTACCGTATCATACTATTATGCATTTAGTGCAAAGCTGTTAATTGACATTTCAATTTTATTTATTTGTATAGACAGCTCTGTTTCACAATCTTCTAACAAGTGTCAGATAGCTTATTCGGAAGTTATGTTCCTGCTTACTTTATATCGAAACATGCAAATAAGCTATCTGTTTGCTGTGCGTTTTTGTCACTACTCGCCGTGAAAAGGTTAACTATGTACAATTATTTGTACGGCGTCGAAACAACGCCCCTAGTGGCAAACAATGGTAACCAACTTCCTGACACGTGTCAAACACCAGACACCGGACCAGAAACGGGCCCCGAGTCTTACGCGTGTGTAATAATTTTCACCTCTATTTCCTGCTTCCATAGTAGAACTTACTCCTAATAGATAACAATTATTTGAGAAGTTAACAGCAATAATAGTTGAAGGTTATAATTATGACAAATTAGATCAAGCTGTTTTCCTTGACATTTAGATTGCCATATAAGATAGGTCTCTCACTGGAGTCTAGACAGACAATATGTAGCTTTACTTGGACAACTACGACTTTTATGATTTGTGTCCGGTGGTGAACGGTGATTTTAACGCGTTCACTTATAGAAAGGGTTTGAGACAAATTAAGTCTACAATACTACTCCTCAGAAGGCGTATCGTATGTACTATGTGGACTTCACTTGTTTCTAATTTTACTTGGATAGTGTGAATAATATCGTATTGTATTTTACCGTAGTCAAATACCTAAGACCGATAGTATTACCGATAGATTTTCACCGCGAAACTTGGCTTTCAGTACAACGTAGGTTTTTTGTTGAATTGGCAGCCATATCAATTGATGGTCAATTAGTATGGCCGTAGGTAGTAATAACTAAGATTATAAGTCTCATGCTGTGTGATTACTATGTAATATCCTCCAGATCCTTTCATTTTTATCGAAGCGAAACGCCCAAATTGTCATTTCTTAGAGGGGTCAACCAAGCGTACCTATTGTGGGCAGTGGGAGACTTGTGGCCCGAACTGTGGCCTTAAACATCTACACAGGCACACACACATGCCCCCTTATTGATAAAAATATTAACGCAACGGATACGCAATCAATGTTGCTGTCTTTTTCCGATACGTTGGAAAAGTCACTTGACTGACAAATATAGCAACATGGATTAAGCGTATCTGTTGCGTAAATATTTTTATAAATTAGGGGGCATATTTCAAAATTGGGACCATTAAAATGAAATTTTAAAAACCTAACCAAGAGCATATCATGACATGTCTAAGGAGGGTTCCGTAACTATCAACGCGCAAAAGGTTTTCTTTAGTTATTGTCCAATTTCGCTGAAAATAATTTTCCTCAAGAGTTTTTAGCATGGCCAAAAAGTTTATATCTCCTATAGTTTAGACATGCCAGGTAGGGAGACAAACTCATAAACCACTTTGGAGGCCCATTACTCGAAAATGGTCGACTTTGTAAAAAAGTCATGTATGAAACCTTGCTTTTATTTTAATAGACCTATCCAACGGCATACCCACACGATAGGGTAGACTGAAAAAATATTTTTTCACTTCACATGTATATGGAGAGCCACTCCTATAATATAAAATTATTAATATTTTATGATTCTTAAACCGAGATCTACACATAATCTATAACCATACCAAATTGCATCCATTTATATTCACAATTACAGAAGCTAGAAGCGCGGTCAGACAGACAGATAGACGCACGGACATACAGAGCGAAACTATAAAGCTGCGCGTCCACTGGATCGAAATCCTCCGATTCCGCAGCTCCGTACGCAGCGTACGGATTTGTTGCTTTGTATTGATGTCTATGGTACCGCGTCCACTGGATCGGCATTTCTGCGCCTGAGACCGGTATTTATGCCGGTGACGTCATCCGCAGTGAACGCGTCATTCGGATTCCGAAGGTTTCAAGTTCTGACGTGTTTGCGACGACGCGACGGCTAAACATAAATACTTATTCACGATGAATGACGATATTTTAATTAATTTAGTGGAAAAATATGAAGAACTTTACAATCTAAAACATCGACATTATCATAACCAACTGAGGAGAGTAAATTAAAAAAAGGAAAATTAATCTTTTTGAGTTTATATTATGAACCCATATCTTTCGTTTCCTCTCGTTTCTCTTTTCTTCTTCTGATAAAATACAGCTAATTACAACAATATCCTCGTCACTATCCTCCATAATGCAAATGCGCGTTAACAGGCTACGACGGACTAAAAATAACTAAATTGCCGATGATGAATCCGAATGCAGTGGACGCACCCCATCGGCATTTCGTAAATGACGACGCTTCGTACGCTGCGTACGCTCCGATTCCGATCCAGTGGACGCGCAGCTTAAGGGTTCCTTATGTATTACGGAACCCTAAAAAGGCCACAAAATATTACATTTAATAAAAATTATTTTGAAAATTTTACCACACACTGCTCGGCGAAGTAATCGACGAACAACAATAAAAATACAGACAACATAACACATTACAAACGTACACGTAGTAACACTCCTTATTGGAAGTCAGTTAAACATACGGTATACCGTATACCGTCAAAATCCGGCACATTTTACGGAAGCATACAGGTAATAAAATACAAATAAAAGTACCTATACTAAGACTTGTTTTTAATTTTAAAATGTTACTATTTCACGATTGCTTAATTTACTTAAAAATAAAATAATATATTAGGTCTTTACCTATGAAATTGCCGTTTTGTATGAAAAAATTTAAACGAATTTTATTCATGTATTTTTTATTTGTATTAAATCGAAGTAATCACCCATGCAATCAATGCATCTTTGCCAACGCAGTGGCAGTTTTTTTGCTGGACTGCTGGCTGGACGGGAGGCAACAAATTCTTCAAAGGCATTTTGTACTGCCTCTCGGGTATTGAATTTTTTTCCCGCCAAGAAGTTATCCAAATTCTGGAAAAAGTAGTAGTCTGTAGGCGCAAGGTCTGGTGAGTAGGGCGGATGACGGAGAGCTTCCAATCCCAGTTCTTGCAACTTGGAGACCGTCTGCAGTGCAGTATGAGGTCGCGCGTGGTCGTGCAGGAGCAGCGGAGACGAGCGATTGACCAATGCTGGTTGGAGATGTGCCAGCTTCTCCATCATAGTGTTCAGTACACATCTGCAGTAATGCTCACCCCGTTTGGTAAAAAGCTGTGATGTATAACACCGGCGCTAGACAACCAAACAGTGACCATCACTTTTCTAGGGGTAAGTTTTTGTTTAGGGCATTGTTTAGGTGCTGAACCAGGATCCAACCAACTTGCTGAGCGCTTGCGGTTATCAAACAGAATCCATTTTTCATCGCAGGTAACAATGCGGTTCAAAATTCCTTCATTTGTGTGTCTGTTGAGCAGTGCAAGGCACGTCTCGACTCTCGACGCGTACTTCGCGCTGGCGATCATTGAGTTCGTGGGGCACCCTTTTGTCAAGATTTTTTACCTTGCCAATTTGACGCAAATGGACCAATATTGTTTTGATGCTAACGTCGAAAGCGGCTGCTAATTCAGCCGTAGATTGTGTATCATCAGCTTCCACAATCGCCTTTAATTCGTCATTGTCGACCAAAGTTTTCGGACGACCGCGAGGTTCATTTTTCAGATCGAAATTTCCAGAACGGAAGCGAGCAAACCAATAACAGGTGGTGCGTTGGTTTGTAGTGTTAGCTCCGTAAACGTCGTTGATGTTGCGTGCCGCTTGTGCCGCGTTGCTGCCAAGACGGTACTCATTCCATTCCATAATTACTTGAATTTTTAACGTATCCATGATGACGAAAAAGATTGCGAAAGAAATGCGATGAAAATGTAACACTAATCAATAAACAAATGACAACTTTTGGAAAAAGAAATCCATGTTTTTAAAATAAAATTAATTTGAAATTAGAATTCTTAGCCAAACAAAAATTATTTTGATTTGAAATGGCCAGTACTGCAGAACGGCAATTTCATAGGTAAAGACCTATTAACACAATGATACACCTATAGCACACATGACATAATAATATTAAATATAAAGATTCAGAAAACTTTGCGAGTATTAGGGCTCTTGTCCACTAGGGTCTAGGGCACCATAGCGGCACAATCAGCGACATCTTGGTGCTCCCAGCAATTAGATTTGGTGGTCAAATGCAGTTGGTGGGAGCACCAATCTGACACCAGTTGAGCGCTTCGTATCGATTCAATGTACCTAATCTTAAAAGCCTCCGTGGTCCAGTGGATTAGAGCTTGGCTCTCGACTCGGAGGTCGTGGGTTCGATTCCCGCATTGGAACAACAAAAAATGTTGTTTCCATGTTTGGTTAGGACAATGCAGGCTGATCACCTGATTGTCTGACGAGAAAGATGATCCATGCGTCGGATGGGCATGTAAAAAGTCGGTCCTGCGCCTGATCTCTCGCCAGTCGTGTCGGTCATCCGTCCCACTGGGTTACGAGAGTAAAGGAAGAGAGAGTGCTCTTGTGTACTGCGCACACACTTGGGCACTATAAAGTAACTCCTGCGTAGCTGGCCACCGTCACCGAAATAGGTATGGGGAGCTATATAATCGAAATGTAAACAAAAAAATGAAATTCGAGCAAATTAATGTGTCATTGTATTTCTTTCAGAATAACTGACATTAAAACAGGTAGCATTATAGTATATTATACTATATTATATTATGTAAAATTAGATTACATTGATTCGGAACGGAGTATACAATTATTATATGTATACATGTAACTTATGGCAGCTCCACTTTGGGAACCACCAATGATGATTTATGTCGTTTGAACGAGAGCCCATATGGGTGACTGCCGGCCGAGTACTCTAACGCTTGTTACATTAAGAGGTCCCAAGTCACATGCTGTCGTGATCATTATGCCATACAGAGGCAGAATCTGTTTCGAAGTACCGAACATTACGTTACTTACGCAAGTGTTTTTTCTTTTGTAATTTGCATTAAGCAAAGGTTTGTCATTAATATGGTATAACACATTGTAAAAGCTCAATCGTGTCGCGGAACCGGTTGTGCAATACGGCCGGTGCACCTCTCATATCAAATCTGGGGCACTTACAACACCCCGCACCAATTTAACAATTTATAAGTCAATACTTTACTTCAAAACTTGTGCCTTAAGCTGGTCGAGCTTATATAGGCGAACTTCGAGGCAAAGCAAAAAGGTCTAAATAGTTAAGTTGTCTCATCACTATGTTAACGTTTCTAACAGTGGATCTTCATGTGATGTGGACAGCTATAGTCCACAAGGCCAAATAAAAAAGTGAAGATAAAGTTCTGGGGTCGGCCGGTCTTAATTACGCTTTGCTGTGTAATTACACAGTGTCAGGCACACACATGTAACGAAACTACGCCTTACCTTGTAAGGAGAGGTGTCGCAGTGTGTGGTTTTTGATGTATGTAGTGCGTAGCCACACGCGCACAGGTACATACATAAAAATCTAACCAAGGGTTCCGTACAAATCAACGCGCAGTTTTGGAACGAAGTTCCTTATGGCGCGTTGCGAATTTGAGGCTAGGCGGATTAAATTGGCACGACACTTTTTGCCACTCGAAATCACAATGTAATAACGAGTACATATTAAGAATGATACAAAAAACGACCTTATCACCTTGAAAATAATGTAGAATTTAGCAATTACACATTGTGACTGGTATGACTGTTACATATTGTGACTAGCTAGCCGAGCCTTAAGAGCGCTTGATGTTATTACTCAGTACGGAGCCGGACTTCGCGGCGGCAACACTGCGAGCAGCAAGCAACCCGCCCCCTCACCCCTGTCCTAACCACCTTGTCCTCGCCCCCAAACCTAAGGCGCGGCCAATTAGTTCCGCGCGCACTATATATACTTAGTTTAACTATTTGTTTTGTATAAATATAATATATTATATCTATACTATATAAACAAAATTGAAGTGTCTGTTTGTAATTTCAAATTAACAGCTTTTATTTTCACTTAATGCATTTAAAAGTATGATCGGTACTTACAATAAAATATAAATTGTTAACATTTTTCTGTCCGTTTGTCAGTCTGTGTGATTGTTCCGGCTAATCTCTGTGTATATGTGTCCCTTGACACCTCTTAGATTTTTTTTTCAAATTACATCAAAAGTTATTGTCCAATTTCGCTCAAAATAATTATCCTACAGAGTACCTATTTGGCACTATCGGGACGGACGGGAGGACAGACGGACGGACCGATCGACCGACAGAGCGAAACTATAAGGGTTCCTTGTAGTTACTACGGGACTCTAAAACCGACCTCAGTTTTTGTTTGAAAGTTTGAAGTTAAATAAATGTTTTTGGAACAAATGGAAACTCTTGTCCAGTCTCGCGGTGATGTGGACAATTTGGCATTTTTTCATAGAAACTTTTTACTAGTATAGCTACTTAAAAGTAGACAAAAATGGCGGTCATCCTTTTCAAGAAAATAAGAAAAGAAATGTTGTCCTGACATTTCACGGTAGAACTTTTTCCACAACAAACTCATTCATTCATTCTTTCGTTCCTTATTTTGTCTATTCTTCCGTAACTCTTTTCTACGGCGCGGTGCAAATTACAATGGTCATGCTACGTCGGCAGGTACGTAATATTAAATTTTGGCGGGCTCTATATATTTAGATATGAGGGCGTGTCGTTAATTTTCGTCACACATTCGAGACCGCGCGGCGCAGTGGTTAACAGGAGCGGCGCGCCCGACATGGGGTGCGTAATAAAATTAGCCAAGTAGTATTTACATAAAATTTAAATATGTAAAATCTATTTTTAAATGCAAGCCTATATTATGTACGCTAAGCTTTTCTTTAATAACTGGCCAATAGTCACAAATCAAAAGCCGTGAAATCTGCGCATGCACAACTAACTTCACGGATTATCTTAGGTACAGCGAGAAAATGTCAAAACACATTTTCAACACAGTCCTTATACGTGCCGCAATACTTAGCAATCAATGGATTGTTAATATAACATAATATAGTGCATTGCGCAAACAATAAACATTCAATTGCTATCATGGCCATGCTGTGTGAGTATGACACTTGATATTGTAATTGTGCATCTTTAACTGTGCAACGTAAACACTTAAGACCACGTGCCGTTTTGCATTAGCACATGCTAGCATAAACAGGCGCCATCAACAAACTGCGTCATTATCATCGTCACCCACTGCTGGCGTCCTCACAACCAGGGTAAACAGAGAACAGTAGGAAATCTAAGGCCGCCCGGCGAGTTACTTGCCTACTCTTGCGTTGGCGCAAGGGCTGTCAGTCGTTACATCATATTTTTAGTTATTATTTTTCAATTCCATTGTATGGAACAGCATTTGGTTTTTTCTACATTCAAATCCAAACATAATCCCCTCGTTTCTGCATATTCGGAACGCTTTATGGTTTGCAGTAAATTCTTATCCTTATGTAAATCCATTTAGTAAACAGCACATAGATATTCACTACAATATTTTTCCTTCTGTTCGAAGTCGTGATCAAAATAAGTGCTGAATTAATGCAGACAAACGCGAGCTGTCGTACTTCAATGCGCGTGATCACGGTACGTACGCGATCGGTCACGGGCCCACGGCACAGCCCGCACTGAGAGCGCCTTATCATTCCTTACACGAGGTATGTGCCTGCGTGCGGATAGGCGCCCGGCGCGCACACAAACATTCAAACCGATCGCGGCACGTTCGTATAAAGATGTTCTACTGTTCTTATACTGTGTCACAACTGAGGGTCGGGTCTCCCTTGCTTCTCCTCAATCTAAGGACTGAGAAGGATTAGGGAATAGTCCACCGTGCTAGCCAACCGCGGCTTGGCAAACTTTAGATTATTTTAAGGAAATTACTATCACAACAATAATTGGGGAGACGACCACTTACAATATTTAGTATAATTTTGTATATTCAGAAACATTGAAGTACATATGAGTACTTGGCAAACGTAAAAAATATAATATTTTAAGTGTAGTTTAGTAATCTAAAGCATCTAAAAAATTAAAAAAAGTATCATTTTTTTGCTAAATAAGTAAAAAGAAACTACTTTTACTTAGTTTACTTACATCCCAAACAAAAACATTCACTATGGTAAGTAAGACCTATAATATGCACAAATTTCAGAGATATTTATATATATTCCTGCGGCCTTATATTTCATACACTTTTACCTAATAGTGACGTCACAGTTAGGGGACGGCTTTTGTATGTAGCGTTTTCACGACACTTGCGACATTTTGTAAACAAATCTCATTACATCAAAATTGTAATAAAGAAAATCTTAAATACATCAAAATTGTAATAAATAAAATCTTTATTACATCAAAATTGTAATAAAGAAAAAAAAAAACGCTGTACCTAAGAAAATATTGATTTTTAGTATACCTACTGCTTCTTCTTAAAAGTTAGTCATATTTAAGAGTACTATTCATTTATGCATTAAAAAATCAGTCATCTAGCCTATTGTTAAACGTAAGTTAAGCTTATATTATATGGTCACCGACAGATCCGGTGTACGACATTTCAATCTTATAATTAATTATAGCAAAAGTGGTTGATGATATTTTACAGAAGAATATGTGACAATAAAGAGTAATATTTATCGGTTCACATTATCAGAGAATTGTATCACCAATCCCCATTCCCCACACAAATTCTACACAAACACAGGCACGATAAACTAGATCTGATAACGTTGATAAGATGTGAGGCTGCTGTTGGCACTTATCAACATGCGTAATCGCAGCTTGTTGAACACGGGATTATCGCCACGTATCGTAAGAGGATTATGAACATCTTACCGACACCCTACACTGCCGGAACGCCGTAGGATTAGGAAACCTGTAAGTAGCATACACCAAGACTGTGATTTTACATTTTGACGTGACAACGTCTTATAATTCGATGGAGCCGGCTACACCCACGAAAAAACATGACTCATGCGGCGTTACCTCGCTCTGAGACGTTCCATTTATTATTATGACGTTTTCACGTTCAACTATCGTCAGTAAACCGACTTTACAGACAACCAATTTTTTGTTTAGGTTTAAGACACGGTGGCTGATGTCATTCTCCATACATGATTTACATGCAGATATTACAGGCACCTTCTTATAAGGTAAGATGCTGTAAGTAGAGAGTAGAGACTAGTATAACTAGATCTCCATCTTATTACTTACCTACTACATTTTTCCCGCGACTTCGTACGTCAAAAGGGATACACCACACACCACAGGAATCGTGCATCTTCCAGCGTATGAAAGTAGCCTATTTCCATCCCCTTGGTCTATTCTATATAATATGCTCAATTTCATCCAAATCGGTCTAGTAGTTTCGAGTCTGTGGCGTGGAGATCCGAATTTACGCTGCCGACGGATCGAACATCAGCTGTTCGACAGGTAGCAAGAACAGTTAGTATGGGATAATTTAATTGTCGTTTTATTTATTTTCCTCGCAATTTTACCAATATTTCTCACCGTTTTAACCTTCCCTTAGCTTCCACAATTATTTCAAGATCAAAATTAGCCAAATCGGTCCGGCCGTTCTGGAGTTTGCCGCGAGACAAAGAAACTACAATCCATTTTTCTATATTACTTAAAGTAGATGACGTAGACGAAATAACAAAGTCGACATCTTCCTCGTTCGTTTACTTAATATAATCTAAAGAGCATTTTTAGTGGGCGTAAAATAAAATAAGAATAATTCAATGGAGGAAGGATGCTAAAAGATTTCAGAGCCACTGTCAGTCTCAACAATCTATAGCCCATGAGCTACTAAAAAATTTAGAGCAGGTGTTTGAGGCAAGGTGAAACCTGGTCCTATACTTACTTCTCATATTGTACCTCAACACGGGACTGCAGGTCTGGCTGATCAGAGAAGCGAAGTAAATATACAAATTTTTGTAAAGTGATTTTTTTAATCCCCAAAAACCATGTTTGAGACAATTTTAAATTTTGATAAAGTGTTAGTTTAATGTTCAAGGAGTTGGGGAAAAAAAGTCAGGTCATTTAGTCGGGGCTTTAACCTTGCCAGACCTGTGTAAAAGTAAATTGGGAAATGTTAAAAAAATAAAAACACGATATAAAAAACTTAAAGCTTAAACATTACACTATCAACAATATCAACGCGCAATAGGTTTTCTTTGAATTACTAAGGCGGGTCAATAAGTCCGTGACTTTTTGAATTTCTAACCTCCTTACTGAAAAAGCAACACTACTCCTGTCAACAGGCATCTGTCAGTTGACTCCTATCAAAATTTGAACTTGCTGCGTCAGTTAGTTTGTGTTTTACAACTATATTTATCAGACTATCCAGTAACTTAAGGAAACAATGGAAAAAAGTGAATTTCGTGTGCTTATTAAGCATTATTTTTTGCGAAAAAAAACCATTACCGAGACCAAGGCTAAGCTTGATAAATACTATGGGGACTCTGCACCATCGATTTCAATGGTAAAAAAGTGGTTTACTGAATTTCGTTGTGGCCTTACAAGCACTGAAGATGCCGAACGTCCTGGACGCCCAGTTGAGGTCTCTACACCCGAAACAATCGAAAAAATTCACGATATGGTGTTGGCCGACCGAAGATTGAAAGTGCAAGAGATTGTGGAAGCCATAGGCATCTCGCATGGCTCAGTGGTTTCAATTTTGAATGATCACTTGGGCATGAGAAAGCTTTCCGCAAGATGGGTGCCGCGTTTGCTCACAGTCGACCACAAACGCAATCGTGTAACAACTTCACAGGAAGGTTTGGCGTTGTTTAATCACAATATGGAGGAGTTTTTTAACCGTGGACGAAACATGGATCCATCACAATACACCAGAGACCAAACAACAGTCAAAACAGTGGGTTTCTAAGGGTGAATCGGTGCCAAAGAAGGCCAAGGTGGGTTTGTCAGCCAATAAAGTTATGGCGACTGTTTTTTGGGATGCACGTGGGATAATCCACATTGACTATCTTCAAAAGGGAAGAACAATTAATGGGGAATATTATGCCATCTTATTGGACCGCTTCAATGAGGATTTGAAAAAAAACCGACCTCATTTGGCCAAGAAAAAAGTTCTTTTTCACTAAGACAATGCAAGGGTGCACACATGTGCAATTGCCATGGCAAAAATCCATGAATTGGGCTATGAATTGCTCCCACATCCACCCTATTCTCAAGATTTGGCTCCGAGTGACTACTTCTTGTTCCCAAACCTGAAAAAATGGCTCGGTGGAAAAAGATTTGACTCCAATGATGAAGTCATCTCGCAAACAAAGGCCTATTTTGAGGACCTCGACAAATCATATTTTTTGGAAGGGATAAAAAAATTGGAGAAGCGTTGGACAAAGTGTATAGAGCTCAAGGGGGACTACGTTGAAAAATAAAATGATTTATTTATCAAAAAATCTGTGTTTTATTCCAAAAGTCACGGACTTATTGACCCGCCCTCGTACTTCAAAAGTTATTGTCCGATTACACTCAAAATAATTTTCCTAAATATTTTTAAGCATGATCTATCAGCATTGAAACTTACAAATTTCTATCTCCTATAGTTTAGAAATGCTGAAGGGGGACCAACTTATAAACCACTTTGGAGGCCGATTACTTGAAATGGTTCGTAAAAAAGTCATATATGAAACCATGCCTTTATTTTAAAATACCTATTCAACGATAACCAACACGATGTAGTAGATTGAAAAAATATTTTTCATCCCCATTTCACATGTATCCACCCCTAAAATGTAAAATTATTATAATTGTATGATACCAAACTGAGATCTATATACACAGTCTTTAACTGTACCAAATTTCTGTCTGTCTGTCGGTCTGTCTGTCTGTCCGCGCTTCTAGCTTCTGTAATTATGAATATAAATGGATGAAAATCCCGAAAAAGTACAGTGTTTCCGTGGGATACTGTATTTACGTAGGCGGAGCCGCGGGCAAAAGCTAGTAATCTACGTAAAGCTAACTGTTTATAGTAGTGCAACCAGAATATCTCTTTTACATTATTCTGCAAGACGTTGAAGTAACGCCGATTCCAGGAAAACCCGTATATATAATAACTTCTATAGTTTATCATGTACTTAAGTTCGTCAATAATGTGCTGAAACATAATATTTTTAATATATTTTATCGATTTTTTTGCAACTAATTGCGTGATTACGATATATGACGCGTGTTATGACGTCATAAAGCTATAAACAAAATATGTGTCACACACGCATAAAATTCGGCCCTTTATTGTCGGCGGTAAAAGGGTTTTTATATGGACAATAATGAATATGGTTATTTCAGCCAAACTTAGATAATATTTACCAATAGCCTATAACAATGATCCAGGCCTAGTTCCTTTACACTTTTGCGACATTTTCACACAGCTGAGAGCCCTGTAACAAACACTTGCCAATTCCTGTCCACTTAGTAATGGGACAGGAATTGATTTTATTGTAAGTACCGTATAACCTACTCACTTTGTAGGTATTCTCCTAGTTTGAAAAGTTTATACTCGTTCATGGTGCTTGAATTGTATAAATATGGCCCACTAGGAGCAGATTGGTGTTCGAATTTAAAAAGATCGCATTCGGAAATCGAATCCCAAATTCACAGCCAATCGCGCTTCGCATGCCGATATTGGCTCTGAATCGCGAATCGCTCCTATAACGATCTCACGCATTCGACACAGTATCGATATGGGTTACGTAGGCGATGCACATTCAGAGACAATCGCTCGTTAACAGTATTACATTACAATATCTGTGGGCGAAAGGCACTTCGTCATGGAGACATACTGCATTAATATGGCGCCAAAAATACGCGACTTTAAGATTACGTTCCCACGAAAGTAGTAACAAAACTGTGCGCTAATACATATAGAGATGAAAATCGTATAGAGTTGTCAAATCTGACATTTGACACTTCATTTCCAGCTCTATTTTACTAGCGCGAGCGCAGAGTTCTATTTACAGCGCAGTTTTTTCTGACGAGACCACTCAAAAACGCTCGTGGGAACGTAGCCTAAGTAATCTTAATTTCGCCTTACTAACATACAATAAATATACAATAAAATCCTGTCAGTATAGTTGCCATTTTGAGATCCCGAATTTTACCTGTTTATAGTAATTGTTTTATGGATATATTTACTCTATTTTATGTTAGAAATTGTCTTACAACTGCTACAAGACAGTGGGAAACATAATTATGTTCTGTGATCTGTCGCTCTAGCGTCGAATCCGTTGGCAGTTAAAAAATTCAACCAAGCAACTAGTACGTTGAAACCACTTCACAAAAACATGATTAACCACAAAACTAATTTGGTTGTGATTTTCACAAGTATTGTATTAGATACCCACTTTCATGGTTTCATGGGTTAAAAGTTAAAACTTTTACTGTTTTAATAAAGGAAACGTTAGCCCCTTATATGCCCTACTAGATGTTGCCCACGTTGATGTTGTTGACTCCGTGCGCGCTAAGGTTAACCGTTCTCGCGGGACCGTACCGTACATTTTGCACCGATAAAAAGTAGCCTATGTCCTTCCCAGTGGTCCAATCTATATCTGTGCCAAATTTCATCAAAATCGACCCAGTAGTTTCGGAGCCTATTCAATGCAAACAAACAAGCCTTTCCTCTTTATAATATTAGTATATAGATATTATTATAAAGAGGAAATATTTGTTTTTATAGGCTACTTTTTATCGAGAGAAAATGTACGGTTCCTGTGGGATTTACTTTTGGGCGTATGAAGTCGCGGGGAAAATACTAGTAGTGTAGAAGTATAGACGAACATGATATAAATATAGCTTATTATGATATCTAATACCTGATGCCTATCTAAGCTAATGTTTTAACTAATCTATAAGGGCCAGCGCAAACAGAGAGGAATAATTCTCGCGCTGTCTCGGGCATTTTCTATTTTATATCGGGCGAATCTTCGAAGACGCGCGAGCATTTTTTTTTTTGTTTAAGCATGCATGCACTTTATTTTAATAATTTGAAAGTGGATTTTCGAGTGCGTTAAAGAAATCCTCTCCGCTGCGCTCCTCTCTGTCTGCGCTGGCCCTAAGGAATACTCCTTAGCTTCAATACATCAGGTTTATCTGTGACAGTTGATAACTCGCCCATTACTGATACAACGTAATCTAGGAAACGTAATTTTATTGAATTACGTTCGATAACTATACCTGCTACCATTTACTACATGCTACTATGTAATGGAGAGAGGTATTTTATACATTACTACAATTTCATAGGAGTTTCGTTGATCAATTAACCAAATCGTGAAGTTATTTTATACTTTCTATTGTTTGTTTTGTGTTGTTAAGTACTCATTACTTCTACAAATGTAAAGTTTGTGAGTATGGATGGACAGATAGATGGAGAGATGTTTGTTACGTTTTCATGCAAAAACTATTGAACGGTTAAAAAAAAAATGGTACGGTAGTAATTTAGGCTGTGGATTAACCACATAGGCTACTTTTTATCCCGGAAAAGTACAGTGTTCCTGTGGGATACTTTATTTACACGGATGGAGCCGCGGGAAAAAGCTAGTATGAAAAATAATTTACAAGATGTTGCCCGAGACTTTGTACGCGCAAAAAGAAATCCCGCGGGAAACGTCCGATTTGCTGCGATAAAAGGTAGCCTATGTGTTAATAGGCCTAAACAGCCTTGAGTCTAAACAAGGTACACTAAATTTCATAAATATCCGTTCTGGGAGCCTAGCAGGAATAATTGACAGGTGCGTAAACGTAACGTTATCGAAAGAGATTTGTATAAAAATTATGACAGCGCCCATACAATTGACATTCGATAACGTTACGTTTACGCACCTGCCAATTGTGCCTGCTAGGCCTACAGTAGTTACTGGGCGAAAGAGTAACAAACATCCATACTTACAAGCTTTCGCGTTTATATTTAATAATATTAGCAAGGATTAGACAACAACGCTCATAAGACCTCCTCAATTAGCAGAGTTTCCGTCACTCACTCTGACATTGGCGAATCACTACGGAGCCAAATATAAAATGAAGAAGAAGAAGAAGACAACAACGCTTGGCGCCAGAGATATTTTTACCGTTAGCATAAATTTTCTTAATTGGAACATCGTAATTACTTTAAGTTGAAAAATGGCGCTAAAACGAAATGTGGGGCAAACGAGCATTTCACTCGAACACTTTCGAGATACATAAACTACACTTTTACTCTCCACAGACTACAGCACAGTAACGCCAAATCGATTTACTTAATACTCTAGTAAAAGCGTTGCGAAAATGGTTAAGTACATTTTTTTTAGTTCTTAATCTTTGTCTGGATACATTCCAGCATACAAGGGCTGTTATGTAAGCTGACGGCAAAATAAAGAAAAAACTTGAAATCGAAAGTATGCTGCATTTCAGAAACTGTTTTTGCTCGAAACTTTATTTAAAGACTTTTGAGTATTTAACATACGAGTAGATAACCCTAGTCGCTAAGCCTTAATTAAATATGTCAGCCATTAATATGCTTTGATACAGCTATGTGCTTAATTGCTATAAGTATTTGCATAATTATTAGATAAGTAGGGAAATCGGATAAATTATTAATTAGATGGTTATTTTGAATTTGAATTCCGTTTGATTCGCACTCTAGAGAGTGCAGGTTCAATTCCCAGGTTGTGGCGTGTACCAATGAGACTTTTTCAGATCTCAAGTACATTATACGGACGCTCTAACGGTGAAGGAGAACATCGTGAGGAAACCCGCACATGGTTGGCCCCAGACGTATTGACCAGTCATTCCTCTGGACTAGGCTAACTATGTTCTGAGAATGCCGTATGTGCTTGGGCCATAACCATACGATATTTAAAAACCAACTGTCCCAGGCACTACAGTATTTCAAGAGAGAACACTGTATACATCGTCCAATAACGGATGAAAAGGTCTAAGATTTTTTATTTTGAAGTCACGTCATTTTGAAAAAGTAGCAATAAAATTGACGTAATTTTTATAGCATAAGCTTCCTCTTCCATAACATAATACGCAAAGACAATAATAACTGATATTATGTATACAATTATTATATGAACTGTGTATTTCCTGCCTTAAATAACACAGAAATGATCGAACTGTGCTTAAAAAGTGTGACAGAATCCAGATTTAAATGCTCGTAACACTTCAATGTATTTGTAGTAATCTAATCTGCCTTTGGTACACGACCGCTATTGTGTTGAGGTTATTATAAGATGCACGTCGTTGAAGTAAAAATACATTAAGGTAAAATTAGTCAGGAATACCTAGTAAAATAATCACAACATTACTAAAATGATAATTACTAAAATGAGAATCAAAAGCAGCTAGAACCAGCGTGTGTGTAGGGATAACATTATTGTAAATATGGATTATACTGATGAAAAGCAGATCTAAAATAGGCCCATTATGTGAATCGCACTATAAAACATCATCTTTTGAAATTAATGTGGTCATTTTAGATCTGCAGAACAGTTGTCAGAATCGCACTAAATGGAGGCCTACGGGCTTATGGCCTCTATGACGCTACCTGACCTGAAATTGGGAACACTGAGCACGGGCGAGACCGGAAGCTAATGAAAAAGTTGAATAGTGAGAGTTCTAGTAATATTCTTTGTAAGACAAAGAAGATCACAACCAACAGTTACGTCATTTATCATGAAGTCATTATTAACCTAAGGAATAAAATTAAAAAAATTTAAGTGACCCCAGAATTCTCAAGCAGTGAGCGAGCTGACGATGAAGAATTATATCTCAGAACACTATCGATCACGTCAGCTATCAAACAAAAAAACTAGATCCAAATCAAAAAGTCCGATCCGTTTGGGAGCTACGATGCCACGGACAGACAGACACGTCAAACTTATAACCCCCCTTGGTCTCGTCGGGGATTAAAATACCAGTTAAAATAATAATAATTAGTAACGACCGAGTATTATCATGAAAATACTTGGTCGTTATTAATTATATTATACAAGCACATTTGTCGAGTGGCCGTCGCGTCAGGCGGCAAGTTAAATTAATATCACGATAATAGAACTAATACATAGATAACATAATATTTTGTCTTCCGATGATAGGTACTGCTACGAGTACTTAAAAAAAATAAAAAGAAGTCAAACCACAAGAAATTCGAATTGAAAAGTAAGTAGTTTTTAGGACTTAATCGGTTCGGTGTCTGGCTTTTTAACTCAGAGCTGGTAGGCAACTGTTCCTAGGTCGTGTCTGATGGGCGCTCCACACTCACGCGAGACCCTCGCGGGAACGCAAGAAAAACACGAGAAACGCGAATGTGGAACCAATATTCTTCAAGTTCACGTCCTGTTCTCAGCTTTTTGTCGGTTTTTTGGCGCGAGTAAAAGGAGCGAAGAACGCCAAGAACAGACAAGAACTTGTATTGAGTCTACGCTCGCATGTTCCTCAGTAGCGAGCGACTCGTTGTTCAGAATAGGGATGTTGCCTAGTGTGGAACATCACATTTTTATAAAATAAAATTTAAAGTTGTTGATTAAAGATACATAAATCTAAAAGAAATTAGGCATTAAGGTATTAATTAATATTGACGCGATTAAAAATTATAAGCAAATGAAAAATATTGCCCATCCCTTTCTCGCGAAATGATTTGTTACGTCACAAGTTGCAACCGCCATACATTTTGTAATGACAAATGTATGGCGGGTGCAACTCGTGACGTCACAGGCCAATATATCGCTCTCTTTTATATTGTCTTTTATATTTAAATTGTTTGTATCTTCGTTATTTTTTAAGATATACGAAAATGGGTGCTAGATTGTTTATTAACATGTTGTCTAACATTGAATAGACGAAAAAAAATAATTTAGGCAACATGCCTATAGTTCATGCATCAATATGATAACGTGACGTTTACTCCGCTTTCAAATGTTCCTGCTAGGCCCATTGTATTGAGAACGTTGCAAGTGTGTACCCAAAGCAGCTCTCGCCGAGAATCTCGCTGGATATTCTTGCCGAGATGTCAAGTGAGATTCTCGCGTGAGTGTGGAGCGCCCATGATGGCAGAAGCAATGTTCAAAGTATATTGTGAGTGTACTGTGTGTATCGGGGTTACGAGAGCGTTATTAATGACACTTACGAAGGAAGAAACGAAAGTTTACCTCAATTGTTGAATCTACTATTAACCTTGCAGATATCAGAAGTTAGGAAATGTTACCCAGAAATTAAAGAGATTAAAAACAAATTATTTTTTTATGTAACCCCCGAATTGTCAAGCAGTGAGCGAACTGACAATAAATTATAGCTAAGAACACTCTCGATCATGTCAGCTTTCAAAAAAAAAACTATCCGTTTGGGAGCTACGTCAAACCTAATACCTAACACCGGGGGTTAAAACAGCGCCTTTTATAATGGGACGTCTGTGTATGAAATTTCAAAGTGTTCTTTCACAATTGAATGAAAGATTAGAACAGATTCCGCCACTAAGTAAGGACTTAGGCAAGTCTAACTGCCTGTCTACTCTAGCCCAGCTAAGCTTCTCTCTCGCCCATAGATCTAACGACATAGGTCATAGACGTTTCTCGCGAGACTTCTCACTGTTCTCAGTTCTGGTCATGACTCTGGATGAAGTATAAGATCCGAATTTCACAACCCAATGCCAAATTAAATTTTTTATCTCACTACAGCTTAAAAACTAAGGTAAACGCGTTACTAAGCCTTCTTCTGAGGGTCAATTCACGCTGAGACGCGACGCGACTATGCATGCACATTTTAAGCATAATATTATAGCGAATCCAAATTAAACTTTATTTACTAGTTACTACACAATAACGTACACGTTTTATTGCAATCGAATTGCGGCTGCATCGCTTTAGCAATGAAACGTAAATCTTCGCCGCGTCGCGTCTCGGTGTGAACTGACCCTTACACGTCAGATGTGAAGACTAGATTTCATTCCGCTAACGGCTAACCTACACCTATTGTGAAGGCACCTTGACACTTCGTAATACAATATAATAGGACATAAGTTTATTATTCGCATGCGTATTACATACAGCTAGGTACAGGTTTGAATAGTCTTTGAATCTTTTATCGTCATTATTGTCCTTCTGTAGTAGTCTGCAGTGTTATTGCAATTTGCAATCTACCGCGTTACTTGGGCATGTTTCTAGATGAAAGTGTTTGCGAAAATGTTGTAGGCAATTTATTTTACAGATAACTGATTAATAGTTCTTTTGAACTATAACTTTGATAACCGATTTAAAGTTTTTTTGTTTATCTATACATCTATGCAGATAAATAAAATTGAAGTGTCTGTTTGTAATAATCTGAATCTCTGAAACGACTTTCACTGGCAGATAGCTGATGGTTTAAGGATGAGTAACATAGGATACTTTTTATCCTCATCATCATCAAAAAATGTTTGACGCCCAACGAAGTGGGCACGGGTCAGCTAGTATATTATAGATTTCGGTGACGGTGGTTGGTTTCGTTGGAACTGGTCCAGGTACGCCGGAGTTCTTTTATAATTACCAAGTGTGTGCGCAACACTGGACCGGAGAGACGTCATAAAATAAATAAATCATAATTATATCTTAAGAATGTCGCGAAATTATGACACGAAGTGTATACTGGTGGGTGTATGGTTAGGTATTTTTTACCCTTTCCATGGTTCGACGCGTATTATCCACCGCTACGGCCACAATACCACTGAATGACGATATCCCTCGGGAAGGGGAGACCTTTAGCTCCAGCTACTGACCAATTTCAAGTTTTTTTGAACTTTAACTCGATTATCTGATTCTCTATTGGTGAGTCAAAAGAATGCTTACAAACTTACATTTTTGCATTTCATCACTATGAAATGCTTTAAACATGGTTGTGTTGTTTGTTGTCTTAAAAGTTTTCGGATTTCGAAAGACTGTGGATTGTCGTACTTATAATTGAATCAAATATTCGCATACATACTTCACTCACTTTTTGTAGGCTAATAAACAAAGTAGGTACGTACACAATACACACACTTAGATTATCTTAATATTTCACAAAAACGAGGCAAATCCTAAACTCGACTCGTGTCCTTTTTGTCTTTTGATTATCACGAATA
The DNA here is from genome assembly GCA_963565745.1 of Phengaris arion. NCBI lineage: Eukaryota > Metazoa > Arthropoda > Insecta > Lepidoptera > Lycaenidae > Phengaris > Phengaris arion. Next base: position 6,092,834 of record OY751431.1, read on the forward strand.
TAGCCCAACTAAATATAGATCGTTTGACTAAAGTGACTTTAGTTTTTAGAGGTTTTTTTTATTAAATTAGCAACACGCTGACGTATCTGATGCTAATCTTTGGGTCAATGCCGACAGAACGTTACCCGCTCAAGTGATAACCTATTCATTCAAGGTTATTATACCTGTTTCGCTAAAGGACATTGGGAACTTTACTTTGGAACAATTGTCCATGGCGATCAAATACAAAGTTAGGTTAGATGTAGGCGTAATCGCATCTGGATTACAACGGCATAGGTCGCATATCTGCAGGAGGTGGGGTAAATACTGTGATATTGTAACTAATTTCAACGAATATTCATAAAAAATATGATTAACAAATTATTGATCTCAACTTCTGCGTCTGAATTAAAATAATTACGGAAAATGAAATGTAAAAGAAAATTGTACAATATAATAATTATTAATAGTATTTTAATTTGTGGTAGTGACTAGTTTAAAACGTCTCAATGTCTTTTGTCCGCTTTTGGTATTAAAGCTTCGGAGATCTTGAAAGAAAATATAGTTTTCATATTCTACAATATCCTTAATTTATCCGGAATTGAGGCAAGTTTAATTTCAAAGAAGGAATACACATATTAAAAATCTTGTAAGGAAAAGTAATTTTAGTTTTCATTACTACAATGATACATACCTATTTCGCTAAAAATGATACGCTTGTTCCATTTAGGAGATTCGCTTTACGACATACTCGCCTTAAGCGACAGATTTGCTTTAAGACGAATTGCTTTAAGGCAGAAGTATTATTATTAATAATAGCTCCCATGACGATTTCGGTGAAGTTGGCCTATTTGGTTGATGCCAGTCCAGCTACGTAGGAGATATTTTATAGTGCCCAAGTTTGTTAGTCCTCAGTACACAAGAGCACTCTATCTTCTTTTACCCTCGTAGTCCAGTAGGACGGATAACCGACAAGACTGGCGAGAGATCAGGCGCAGGACCGACTTTTTACATGCCCATCCGACGCACGCATCTTTGTCAGACTTGTCAGACAATCAGGTGTTTAGCCTGCACTGTCCTAGCCAGACTTGAAAACAACAACATTTTTTATTGCTCCAACGCGGGGACTGAAGCCACGACCTCTGGAGTCGAGAGCTAAACTCTAAACCATTGAACCACGGAGGCCTCTCAAGACAAAAGTATTATTTGGCACATGGACAAGGTAATGAGATAATATTTGAAATGAAACTTTGGAACTTTGGAGATGTCAAAAGGAAAAGTAATTGAGTCAAGCCACCATTTGCGCGCTTATTATTCATAAATTGGTGATTTTTGAAAGAAAAATATTACAAATTGCTATTATAAATCTTAAAGATTCTATTTATAAAATAGACTGTTCCACAGTTGTAACTAATGTGACATCCAACACTGGTGTTGTGATTTTATTGCTTTCCGTTAGGTTATTATGTAATAATATAATTATTGCAATTGGTTTTTTCAAAAGTTATTAAAAATGATTCTGTTTTAATTTTTTATCATTTGTTATAATAAGGCTTATTCATTATGCAACTACAGAAGAAGAGAGTGTAACTTATAAGTTAATTTCATACATTTGTTACATGATACAGTTGGGGGTACTAGGTTTGAAATGTGAATTAAAGTTTGACACCTACCTTCTGGCCAGATGAAGTCTCTCCTGCGTGGTGAGGTGCTCCACCTGCGCCATCTCCGCCACCAGGTCCGCATGCTCCATTCTTGGTCCACACTGAAATTTAATAATGCACACTGCGTAAGTCTTTTTTTTTTTTGTAAAAGTATAAAACAATAACACTGGCTGTCTAGGTATGCTTGGTGAAAAACCCATATCATACATTAAAATGTATGATATGGGTGTGCAAGGTTTATGTGTACATAAATATATAGTACCTGGGTAAGTCACAAAAATATTTAATTTATATGATTGGTTTTTAAACCCACCACATTTCAAATTTGCGTACAACACAAAAATTATATATAAGTACGCATACCAAGCTGCCAATCAGACTGACGTAAGAAAGACGAAATTTTTGATATATTGTTGCACAAAGTAAGAAAAAAACATATATTGCTTAAACATGCGCAGTTCCTAAGGGATTAAACCTAGCTAGATCGATTTTCTTCACCCTAAACTTTCATGTAAATACTTGCAGCCGTTGCTGAGATTACAATTAAAAATATATATTAGGTCATTACATATGAAATTAGGGTTTTGTAAAAGAGCAACATAAAGTCAATTTTTTTTAGAGATAATATATTTATTTAATCAAAGTATATACCATTGCTGTCTACGCACTTTTGGCATCTCATAGGTCATTGATTCCTTTACTTAAAAAATGTGGTTTGCGATGGACCCTCTTCCACAATAGCCTTCATTTCTTCATTATTAACTTTGGTCTCCGGCTGTCCACGGGTCTTGTTCTGCAGGACGAAATTTCCAGAACGAAAATGTTGGAAACAAAAACGCACTGCATTTTCTTTGCCACACCGCTGCCATACACATCATTAATCCTTTGAGCCGTTTGTGCAGCACTGGTGCCATGGTAGAACTCATACGCAAAAATAATATGATATTTCAAGTTTTCCATTTTGTAAACAGAGTGACGCAAAGAAAAAACCAAAAAAGGAAAAAACAAATGAATTACTGTTTTCGAAACACAAATGCATGAGTAAATAGCGGTATAAATTTGAAATTGGAATTCCTAACCAAAGAAGATATTTCTGAGATCAAAGTGGCCAGTATGACAAAACACCAATTTCATATTATGTAAGGACCTAATTTAAATCTATATATTTATATACAAGATTCTGTCATTTAAAGTATAAGATATGCATTCAATCTTGGTGTGGGCAAGCAGTACCACAGACAAAAACTACGAAATAAAATTACGATTCTAATATTGATAGCTTTTTGTGTGTGTGTGTGTTAGGCAAAAAATTCATCTCAGTAGAGATTAAATTTTTTGATGTAGCTTTTGTAGTTTATGTATATGCCTTTGCATTAATTTTAGGCAAAGTGTAATATAATAAATAATTAAAAGTCATATCTACTAACATCTACTACAACTATCATAACTACAGTAATCCAAAAATTATTTGCAGTGGTATCAGATTGAGTTTTTATAATATTAGCAACACAGAACGTAATAGATAGGGTTACTATTTATAAATTTGAATAACCCTGACAAAAGGTCTATTTAAAAAGATGCAGGGATCACATTAAAATTTCATATTATGTTTAAAGAATAGTAGGAAGTTAGTAAGAGACGTAAGTTTTAAATTTAATCAAAAAATCTGGATAAATTCTGGACAAAAGCTTTGTAGCTTGTGCTTAACCGTAAATATAAATTAATATACTGTTAATTTGTATACTGGTATTTTAAATAAAAACGTAAGTGGAAATTAAAATTATGATAAATATGAGCAATAGCAACACACTTTCACAAGAGTTGTAGTTTTAATTGTCCATTGTATATGATGTAAATATACAGGGAATCTCTGTTACGATTATTATATTTATTTATCACACTAATTAAACAAATAATTATAATAACAAGGACGGCTGAAGTGGAAAATCTAAAAATGTACCTCTTTTATGTCAGTTGTATGATAAGATAAAAAGTTGAAAATTATATTTTATTCATGTTATCTATGGATATGCCGTAGATACTTTTGGCAGAAAATTTGTAGTTTTACTATTTTTCACGCATTATAACCATGTAAACAACATTTTAAGCATAAGGCTGGGGTGACGACAACAAATTGTTTGAAAGTTACTAATTTTCACCTAAACCACGGCGTGCAAGTTTTAAAAGTAGGTACATAACGAGTTATTTAATTATTATTATATAAACTAAAATGACTTACCGCTTTAATTTAATACTACAAAGCAAAAGTATGTTTCATTTTCAAAAGTTTGCGTCGCACAATTCACACTGTTCCAATAAAATTGATGAGTATGTCCTTTACAATTATCACTACACAGTTTTTCCCATACACAAACATAAACGGTTACGCGTCATTTTCCGTTATTTTTCATGAAAAATAAAAAAAACAAGAAAAACTACAATACAAGCACACGGATGGCGAGCGAACAACAGACAACAGATAAAAAATCGGTGTATTTTGACACTGACGTGTAAACATCACCTGACTTGGAACTGTCATTTACTTGTTTTTTTTAATGGCGTTACAGCTTAAAACCATTTGCCAGTGTCAAGTTACAATGGCTGGTAAATAGAACTCTCGTTTATGTTTTCAACACCGTATTTCTAAATAATCAAGTTCAAATAAGTAGTCAGTGCAGTCAATAAGTCAAGTCAGTCGATTCAGTAAAGTAGTAGCTTTACTGAAAGCTCTTAGGGAGTTTTGGAGGAAACACAAAATAGCAAGCTTTTTGAAGTTGTAGCACTTGTGCACGTAAACGAATATTCAATGTTTTAAACACTTACGGATTGTGTAATGTGTTGCGGTGCACTATTATTTTTTCCGACGTTTCGGCTACTTTCCAGCAGCCGTGGTCACGGGAGGACTGAGGTGTCAATTGTCCAATTTGTTGAAGTTGTTCAAACTACCCGAAGATTCTTCAATTATTATTTGTGTTCCGATCCACGCAAAACGTATTATCAGTATCTTGAAGCCGCGGTGTTTTTAAATTAAATTTTATTTTGTTAATTATTGGATCCCAACTAGATGGCAGCACCCAGCCATCTTCTCAGTTATAATTAGGGTACTTTTTAATTTCTATAGCTTAGCGTATCATTATTGGGCGATAACGGTGTTCCTTTGCCAGTACTTGTGGCTTATCAAATCTTATGTAATGGTAAGGTTGATCTAGGTGTGTTCACAAATTGCAGATTTATTGTTGTGATGGTGTTTAACATCTGCGATGTGTTCCTTTACGCGGGTGTTGATGGATCTTTTAGTTTGCCCTATATAGAAGAGACCGCAGTCACAGTCGAGCATGTATACTCCTGCATCTTGAAGGGGAATGTTATGAATGTTTCACTGGTGGTAAAAATTTACTTATCTTTTTGGGCGGCTTGAAATATGTTTTTATAGAAGCTTTCTTTATAATATAGCCAACTTTATCAGTGACTCCTTTCTTAAAAGGTAGAACTGCAGGTATTCGTTCGACAGCGGCTGGTTTCACTCGGTCACTGTGATGCAAGCGTGGGACTCGAAGCTTATTGTCACGTAAAACTTGTGTGACATGATGAAGCTCGGTATCCAAATGCTGTTGATCACAGATTCCTCGTGCTCTTCTAAACAAAGTTTTGCCAATGGTAGATAGCTGTGAAGGATGGTGGTGGGACTCACCATTTAAATATCTATAAGTATGTGTAGGTTTGCGATACACAGTGTGACCTAATGTGCCATTGGGATTCCTTATTACGAGTACGTCCAAGAAAGCTAGAGAGTTATTGGTCTCTAACTCCATAGTGAATTGTATTTTGGGGTTGAGGCTGTTCAAATGATTTAGGAATATGTTTATTTTGTCAGATGGTCAAATTTTGAAAGTATCATCCACGCACCGCTTGTAGAACCTGGGTTGTATAATAGGTGAGGTCTCAAGAGAAGTCCTTGAAGACTTCCACGATATGTCGTGGAATTATGACTTGAGGATCCAGATGTAAGGCAGTGTTCTAATAATTCTGCATATTTAACAGGTAAGTTAATTTCTCTAAGCTTTCTTGTTACAATTTCAATACATTCCTGTAATGGTAAGCAAGTGAATAAGGATTGTATATCAAAACTGACCAACTGTTTATTGTCTGTGAGACATATCATCAACAAAGAGATATGAATCCTTTACATGAGCTCTAGTGTGCCACGTAGTGGTGAAAGTACATTAGCCACTAGCTGAGCCAATTTATAGGTTGGTGAGTCAATTTGGCTAGCAATTGGGTGAAGTGGAGCGTTAGGTTTATGTATTTTTGGCAAACCATACAACTTAGGGGGTTTAGGATACGAAGGCAATAAAGACTTGGTATCTAGATTTAGTGAGTCGGAGTATTTCTTTATAAGACTTTGAGTAGTCTTTAAATTTTGAATCGTTGTTAGTCGGGTCGGTTCTGTCTTTTTTGTATGTGTTTTCGTCCGATAATAGATGTTGTATTTTATCACTGTAATCTGAGGTATCCATAATAACCGTGGCATTATCTTTATCCGCGCGGAAAATTGTCAAATCCGATCTGGTGCGCAAGTTTTGTAACGCTTTCATTTGTTCACGAGGAAGATTTAGTTTGGGCGCCGAGCTTTGTCGTAAGACTGACGATATATCCTGTCGTATGGCCTCCAAATCATCCTAGTTTATGTTATTATTCGTTAAGGAACATCGTTATCGTCCAAGAATGATACGCGAGGCTATAGAAATTAAAAATTACCCTAATTTTAACCGACAAGATGGCTGGGTGCTGCCATATATTTTTAATTCCACACTAGGCACATTCCTTGTTATGGTAGGTTTTATACATTAATGTCTTAATATTTTCACAAAATTATGTATTAAAATGTTAATACATTAATGTATTAATATTTTAATATATAATTTTGTGACTTCGAAATGCATATAATTACAAAACTACACATAACATCCTAATGCTTTTTAATTTTACCAAGTTGTAATACATAATTATTTCATAATTTATATAAAAAAAACTAAATTTTTACATGTTGTCAAATAGGTACGCAATTTAACACATAAAACATTTTTTTATAGTGCAACACTGTTTACACTGTGTCGACTTACTTTTCTAAGGCTGGGGCCTGGGACTATAAGCACGACAGGTAAAAGTTAGCTGACGATTGAAAAATCATCCCTAAATGGAAAACGCTCACTGACTGTATTTTGACCTTTGACTTGACTTTGGACTTGACGATTTAGAAATACGGTGTTGAAAATTTAAACAAAAATTCTATTTCCCGACGATTTCCCGGCTTTTAACTTGACACTGGTAATTTATGGTTATAAGCCGTGATACGCCATCTATTCGCTACTACTACAAACTACATATACAATTTACATAAACTTTCACATCACGTACTAGGTGGCGCTGTACTATAGTAGTTGATTAATATCAATAGTAATAGACCTACGAATTTGTCTGAGGAGCGAAACGCAGAAAATCCCCGTCCGGCATCATTGTCAAAAAGATAACTTAATGTTATCAAAAAAAATGTTATCTTTCTGACATCTAATCGATAAGCTCTTAAAGATATCCTCAGATGGCGCGTAAGAGGCTTTTCTGATATCTTTTTGTTATCTTCGGGATAACTATTTCGGATGTCAGATCAGAAAAATATTATCTTTATGAGCTCTGTATGAGATTTTTCTGCCGGACGGGTCTATGATAACAATTTTACAAATTGTCATTTATGAAAATATATAAAACATTGATTAAATAGAGTCAAACAGAAAATATAATCGTGGAAAAGAGTTATAGACTTACATTTAAATATTATTTATGGCCCTCTAACCGCCACCACTATTGTACTTAGTCCCAATTTCCGCAACGCCTGTTAATGTTAATTGTTTGCCTAAATATCATGCCATCCCTTTCCATAATACGAAGAACGAGGGGTACAACATGATATTTAATCAACGATTAATTTTAACAGGCGTTGGCGAAATTGGCACTAGTGTTAGAGTAGGATCACTGATTGTCAGCTGCTGATAGACACTATAACTGGTAGGCATCCGAGGCTAGAACCTAGGCCCATAAAACAATATTATTATCTATGTACTTATTTAAAGCCTACGAGGGCGGCACTGAAAATTTCGGGAATCAAGGAAGTGACACAACATTACTATTTAAAAATGTATTTATTGCTTTTCGAAGTATTCTCCGCGAAATTTGACACATTTTTCCATACGATGGAACCAATCATTGAAGCAACCATTTCATTCGGAAGTTGGGGTCTCCAAAATGGCCGTTTTGTAAGCGTTCAAAGCTTCTTCAGGTGATGAAAATCTCTGACCACGCAATTTATTCTTTATTTTAGGGAAAGTATAGAAATCATTAGGGCTTAGGTCGGGGTTGTACGGCGGATGGTCTAATAATTCTATGATTTCTTGCTCTAAAAACTCTTTTGTTCTGTGCGCGGTGTGAGAACTCGCATTGTCGTGATGGAGAATGATGCGGCGGTTGCAGTTCTCTTTACGGAGTTCAGAAACGACCTGTGGCAAACAAATGTTAGCATACCATTCTGCATTAACCGTTCTTTGTCCCTCAAGAGGAATAGTCGCAACATGGCCGGTTTTGGAGACAAACGTGGCCACCATTTTTTTTGCAACACTCCGTGAACGAACAATTTTTGTTGGCTTTAACTCATTTTCGAACACCCAAACTCGTGACTGGTTTTTTGTTTCGGGTTCGTACGCGTATATCCAGGATTCGTCACCTGATACGATGTTGTATACAGCATTTGAGGATCCTGCGTGGAATCTTTCGGGAGTTCTGACGCACCAAGTAACGCGAGCCGCTTTTTACTCTTCACAGAGCAAATGCGGTATCCATCGGGAAAACAACTTTTTTACACCTAATTGTTCATGCAAGATTATTTGTATTTGACTCATGCCAATGTCTAAAGTTGCTTGAATTTCGCGGTATGTCACATGTCGATCTTCCTTAATCAGCTTACCACAGCATCAACGTTTTCTTGGGTGACTGCAGTTTTTGGACGGCCTTGACGGGGATCATCACTGAGCTTGACACGTCCACGTTGAAATTCAGCAAACCAGCGATAAATTGTGGTTTTGGATGGGGCTTCATCACCAAATGCAGAAATCATCCGGTCAACACACTGTTTTTGTGTTAAACCACTTCGAAAGTCATAATAAATCATCGCTCTAGAATTTTCTCGAGTCAATTCCATTTTCTCAACGACTAAACAAGTTTGACAAGACCTTGTGACAAGACCGAGAATCTTTTTTTAAATAAATAAACGGTATTCGATTTTTAAAACCAAGGAGTTTTAAATTAAAAAGATTTTAATATGACAGGAACAGTGGAAATATTCCATTCCCGATACTTTTAGTGCAGCCAATGTATTATGTAGCTGTAGTGTGTAGCTGGCCAGTGGCCACCGACGTGTTAAATACCCGAAGAAGTTGTGTTACCAGACAACGGGTAAAAAGATAGTATTAATATGGGTAGTATTTGATACTTTTATACTATAGTATATATTATTAAGGATTTTTATTATACCGGGTGTTTTGTGTTTCATTTCAAAAGGGCTACATGCTACAGGGACAGATAGCATTCTGTACGAAACAGCTGATTTTTTTTTCAAGTAGGAAAGTTGATCCCATAGTAAAAGTTGCTTATATTCATGACTATTTTCACTCCTGAAAGTTTGGATATTGAAAAAACACCCAGTATAGTCATATGACATATCGCCTTACTAATAAAAATATTTATACAGTGTATAAGCTATACAATGTTTTGTCCTTGTCTGATACGTCAGAAAAGTCGCTTGACAGTTAAATATTTTTATACAACAGTTATAGACTTAAATATTTTTATAAGGGGAATATATCTAACACACATCCATGATCCAGGAACATAGAGAACTTTTCGAACCCGCGACCTCAGGCTTGAGCTCCAACGGGCTAACCACTTGGCCAAGAGGTCGTCATATAATCGATAAAGCTTAAATTTGATATGAATGAAAACAGCTCGGCCTTTTTTTTTTTTTTTTTACATTTCTTACATTTTTATTTACTTACAAATCATTTTTTACAATTTGGATATTTTTCAGTAGTAATTTTACAATCCAACTTGTACTTGTGCAATATCATTCAGTAAAATAGTAGTCATAAATAATAGTATCCATTTGATATTTGTCAATAGTCATTAAAATCAATAAAGTAATAATTCTAATAATAATAATAATAATTCCAATAATAATAATAATAACAATTCCAATAAAAGTTCAATAACAATTCAATTACAACAATTTAAAAATGTCAAGCTAAAACGACGGCTAAAAATAAAAGACTAACCTAGTATCACAGCTACACATTATACAATAGAACCTAACTAATATCACACTAAAATATCACTATTTTTCTTACAAACTACACCCACAATCTTCTTACAATAGGCGAGGAAGATGTCCCTCTTTTTGCCCCCCAGGATGGAAGGCAGATTCTCACCCGTCATGGATGTGCCCAATTGTTGCTCAATATCATATCTATTGCTAGTAAAGATTGGGCACTCCAGTAACAGGTGAGGAACCGTCTCCTTAACTCCCAGCTGACACAAACACGACAGATCCCCCTTCAGCTTAAATCTGTTCAAGTAGAAAGCGAATCCGCCGTGTCCGTTCAGAATCTGTGTGCAGGTGTAGTGTGTGATGTCTATTTTATTGACTATCTTGTATGCGGCAGCAGCGCTTGGGAAAAAGAGCTTCGTGACTCCGGCCGTCCCTCCCACTTCGTATCTCCTGTCCCATTCCTCTACCGTATCCTCTCTTAAGATACGCTTGCCGAATGAAACAGGACACAGATCGTAGTCAGGTTTCCTTTTCAATCGCAGCGCGGCCTTCTTGGCTAATTCGTCAACCCTCTCATTCCCTCTCAACCCTGCGTGCGCCTTAATCCAAAACAGGGAGACCTCCCGCCTCTGCGATGCAGCTTTTCGGAGGGCCGCCCTTGTTTGTACTGCCAGGGGATGAGGGGAACTAAGGGTGACTGCCTGGAGAGCCGATCTGGAATCGCTAAGGATACCGCCCTTCGCCATTCCACTCTTGCAGGCTATACTTACTGCTCTCTGGAGCGCTAGAAGCTCGGCCTGGTAGACGGTGCAATACGGTGGCAACGCAAGCTTGACGGCCTTCGTCTCGGCCTCACCCTTCCATACGGAGAGTGCGGCTCCGACTCGACCCTCAATCTTGCTGCTGTCCGTATAGATCCTATGGACGTGGCTGTTAACCACGTCTGCATATGAGTCCTCGTCCACCAACCCGAACCTCAACTCTACCTGCTCTGCTGGATGTGGGTCCTCGATCGCTGGAGCCATTCGTTCCACCGCCCTGTCCCTCAACACCGGGTGTGGTACCCCCTTCTTAATCTCATAGAGCCTCGAAGCTACGAGTATCCTGAGATCAAGAGGGAGTATCCCAGCCAACAGCATCGCAGAGTTCAGGGATACGGTCCGATATGCAGTGCAAATCTTCTGGGCAAAACCCCGTTGGACGGAGTTGAGCCTTTTTTGGACCCCCATCTTTTCCACGGTGGGTGCCCACGCTGCTGATGCATACAAAATAGTCGGTTCTATAACCGCTGTGTAAATCAGTCTTATTACTTGGGGGTTAAGCACCCACCCTACACGAGCTGCACGCGCTAATATCTTATAGCGGCTGATGGCCTTTTGGCAGACATTGCTGACTTGGGCGTTAAAAGTCAGCCCGCTATCGATTATTAAGCCCAGAATTTTTATCTCATTTTTATATTCAATGTCCACACCCCCCATTCTCAATCTGGGTTTGTCAAATTTTAATTTTCTAGTGGACAGTACGGCGCAGGTCTTGTGTGGTGCGAATTTAAGCTTATTTATTTTTCCCCATTCGGCTATTTCATCGAGAGCCTTGTTTGCGACCCTCTCTATCTCCAGGGCTGTTCCACCCACAAAAACCAGGACTATGTCGTCGGCGAATGCCTGGCAGAACACCTTCTTTTCTTCTAGCGTCCATAGCAGGGGGTCCAACAAGAGGTCCCACAGGATTGGTCCGCCTATGGATCCCTGCACGCACCTCTTGTTGGTCTCCCTGCTCACTTCCATACCCGCATACCTTACATTCACTCTTCTTTCACTCAGGTAGCTGCTGATCACCCGCCTCAGGTTCCCCGGACACCCAATTTCAGCTAGCCTAACCTTTATGGCCGGCCACCAAGCAAACAGCTCGGCCTTCGCGCAGACACCGTGCGCCTCATCTAACTGAGAACTATGTTTGGTTTTTTTTTTTCGAAAGGGTCTACGCTAAGGGTCGGGTTAAGACCACTGCAGCTACGTCTGACTATATACCAGGCTAGTTAGCCTGGTGGCTAGTTCATTAGGTAAGAGACGAAGGGAGGGTTTGACCCTCCCTAACATTATTGTAAGCTATTTTTATGACTGGAGAGACGCGGGTCTCTCGGACGCGGTATTGATAGAGCTCTCTATATCAATATCGCGGTCGCGGTCAAAATTTTGTAGTGTACCTAGGCTACTAGGATGCGAACTCGAACTCGGGTTCGGGTTCGGTCCCGTATTTGGGTCGGACTGTATGTCTGTACGTGTTGTCGTGTCGGATGTGGGACCTCGGGGTAGGCGCCGGCGTCGACCCCGGTGCGATACTAACGTCGCGGGTGCGTGTGATTTGTGTTTACGTAACTGTACACAGTACGTTACGTATTTTGTGATCGGGTCGATGGGATCGGCTAAGATATGCTTAGGCCGCTTGTACGGGTGTCGGAAAGTCTGTGCGTCGTGGTTGTAGTCCAGGGCCTTTTGGATAAGGGGGTTTGGCAGTTTTTTGCCTTTATCAAAGAATATCTCTACGAGTTCTTTGATATAGGCTTATATGGTGACGAGTTCGCAGTCTCTATGCAAGTCGATGTTACGCATGTAATAGGGGGCTCCTGTTGCCATGCGTAGAAACCGGTTTTGGACTCTTTGCAATCGGTCCACGCACGCATAAGTGAGTAGCCCTTAGGGCCAAAGAAGTTAGCTATATAGCTAGCTAGCTAACTAGTTAATAGACAACTAAAATAATTTCAAGAACCTTTATTTCAAAGAATTTTACACAATCAATAATAATGCAATTGTAACTACTTATAACTTACTTATTCTATGTTAGATGTAGGTACAATGTTTTGCAGTAGGTATGTTCTACGCTAGGCACTATAATGATTTTATTCAATTGACACACCATACATAATATTTTAAAAGCTTGAACTGGTTACTGGAAAAATTTTATTTCAACCTTCACTGTTTAGTACAATATTATGCTACTGGCCTTTTCAACATCTTACAGGCCTCAAAGAGGATGTAGGTACCTACTCTTTGAAATTTATCAAAAGTCATCAATCAGTTTGCAATCTAAACAGATTTTAAACCTTATTTATTCTGATTTTTACTAAAAAAGTCACACAATATTTTTTTACCTGCATTCAAAATCGATTGTTATTTAAGTATTGTTCTATAGTTCCAACTACAAATCTTGCTTATTGTTCCCAAATTTTTTTCTTTTAAGACTTTCATAGTCACCTGTATGTATAACTATCAAAAATCACTTTTAAGTGTAATTTAATTGGCCTTTATGGTAAATCACCCTCATAAAATTGATTTTATTTAGCTACTTTAACACACGTTAACAGAAAAGCGCGAAATGATTATATGTTTTCAATTAACACAAAAAATAATATGTTAAGTACTTATTTTGATATTTTAGATCTACTATTTACAGTTTATACATCCATCAAACACTTCTTAGAAACGCTAGTGAGTTCTAAAAATCACAAGCCTAAATCTATTGTCACTTTTTAAACATTTTTAGTCTACTTTAAAACAAACAGATAGCCTTATTGTGTACTTACTATAGTATTTACACTATCACAACTCTGGTGATCAACAAATTTAATTAGGTATTTCGTTCAAATAAAATGAAAAATGCTTAACTCTACACTCCATTTTAAAAATTGTAACTGCTGTAACTAGGTATTATTTATACAGATTTTTGCTCACAAAAAGTTACCCAAATATGGTTCTTATTGTTATTTAAAATAACATTCATCAGTTGACATACAGAGAAGAGTTCGGTTTTTTATTTTTATGGTGAATTGTTAAAGTTAGAGTCTACACTGGACTAGAGTATAATAATCATTCTTCATTAGCAACCTTCACACGTAAAGTGTGAAGTGCGCACACGGATCGCGGATCGGACTGCGCTCCAAACCACGGAGGGATCTGAGTGGTTTGGAACTGTCTTACTAATTACGACTTAAAAATGCGTCACGGTTTGGAGTGGTTTGGACTGCCAGTGTCACACGTTATACGTCAAAATACGTCATGTCGCGCGGTTTGGACTATGGAAAATGCGCTGTCATCGACATGCCAGATCGGACTGTGGGCCTCACGCATATACACGTTCGGTTTGGAGGCGGTTTGGCCCCGCGCGTGCTATTTCTCGCGGTCAGAACTGTACGTGTGACGGGCACTATAGAATTGGACGTTTCAGGTTTTGGCTGGTTACCCATTACATTTTTACAATTATTTAAGCTTTGGTTTTCTTACTTATCTTTTCTAGCTGACGCTGACTAGAATGACGTCTCAGAGAATGTCCTTTTTTTAAACTCTACTTCATTAGCAGGTAGGTACTTACATTCATTTACCTTGTAGGTTTCTATATTACTTAGGTATTTTATAAATATTATAAGCGTACTATCATTGTAAGTTCTTACGCTGAAGACTAAGACTTTCTCGTCGACACATTTGTTATTAAATAGTGGTTAAAAAGCAAAGATTTACCCAGAAGTTAAACACTGATTAACTTATTTAAACATCAGATACAGAACTAAGAGAATTGACCTCGGCAGATTAAAATAATTTAAATAAAAATACGTGTTTTATAAGTTTTGAAAGTAGGTACCTAGGTGCACCAAAAGTACACACTTTCAATATTTATTTTTTCTTTCCAATGTAAATTGGAAATTACCAAACTGTAAACTGTATTTACAAAATTGTTGTAGGAAATGTATAAAAACTTTTATGTATTGATACCTACTATAAAATGTGTTTTTGACAATTTAGGCCTTAGGTAAAACGTATACCGACTGCTTAACTACCAATTCTCATGTTAAAGTACTTAATGCTTTTACAAAATTTAATTTTTGTTGCAGCTACTTATAACAGATTACTAAATAGTATTTACATAGTTACTTCGTTAACACAGGATCGACTATGGGTACTCCGTTCCGGTTCAATGAACTTAATCTAAAATTGAACAAAAAAAATGAAATTCGGCCAAATCAATGTTTATTGTATTTCTTACGCGGTGAATACCTAGCCATTTAATTGGTAGCATTTTATGCTTTAAAGCCGTCCTTTTATTATGTATTATTCAAAATCAATGACGGATATATGAGCATATTATGATCTACTGCTTATGTCAAGAATTAAGATGAAAGGCTGAAAAATAATTTAAAAAATCGAAAAAATATCGATTGGCCAGCTGATTGTCTCGATGTTATTTAGTCAAAGTCTTTGCTTTCTCTACCTCTTTAAATCACCAGTTTCTGGTAGGGTAATGACCTCAGCGCCTTAGAGAGCGCAATGTAATTTTATTAAGTATTTTTTGGATTTTTTTTATTGTTTTTCAGTCAAAATGTCTTTACATTTAAGCAGTAGGTCATAATATGTTCAAAATATCCGTAGTTTAATTATGAACAACCTTATATTATATTGAGCTTTGTTTAAATTTTGATTAAATTGAATCGGAACAGAGAATACTAATCCTTCGACAAACGCCATTTCTTTTTCATTTTTTTATTCCTATTAAAAATAAAGCTCAAAATTAATTAGTCATAGCCTCCTACAAACACACAAGTATTAAAATGTGCTATTATCTAAATCCTATGTGCGTTATTTTAAACAACATCTTTCAAGGATTTACACCATTGATAGATATTGTCTTAGGTGGATGATCGACACACGTGTGCATATAATATACATATGTATATAATATGCACACGAGTATATTATATGCATTTGAAAAAAAAATTGTCAAGTAAACAGGGAAAGGCGATATAGATAGAGACAAGAAATTTGATCAAAATATTATATAGGATATCCAAGATCTTTGATCAAATCTTTTATCCCTTTTCCCTTGCGTTTGTATATGTATCTCCTTTCCTTGTTCATTTCATAAATAGCATAAAAAGTATGTCCAACTTCTTGGATGACATTATGTACAGTTGACGGCAGATCCGCTCTACCGCTTTTGAACCTTATTGCCGAATAATAAGGTCGAAAACTTGTACACCGGATGTGTCATCGACTGTACATTGGACAAAGAACTTTGCTAAATGTAATACCACCCTAAAAACCGCGGCTCCTCTGGCGATCTACGAGCAGTGGCTCGTCAGTGTAGTTCTCACGCGCTTACACTGACGAGCCACGAGCCAGTTTTGACGGTATTAACACAATAGAAATACATAAAACATTTAGGCATTACCGCAGTATAGTAAATAGCAATGATACATTGATGAGCTTTACTTTTCAGCGGTCTTATTTACGTCGATTTCTCATTTTAGGATTAGATTTTTGTTGAGACTACATTCCCATTTTCCACAGAAGGTTAAATGTACGTATAGTCTGATGATGATTCGCAAAGTTGTTACTCGTGCTGAGTGATGAGAGAATGTAAGTAGCTACGAATATATAATAGTTACTCGTAGGTAGGTGCCCAAACATAAACTAAAGCTACCTACTGGTACCACACCACTATTTAAATATTAATTACACTATATAAATATACATTTTCCAAACATTCAAATACTTAACAAAAAGGAAAAAGAAAAACTGAGTCGGACAGTTTTTTACTCGTTTATAGTAACTTTATGGTTTTAAATTAAATCTAATAACAAGTGCGACTAGCACATGCCTGTCATATATTTTTTTATTATTATTTATTAGATACCACAAGTAAATTACATTGCTTTTTAAACATGCCCTGCAAAACTGCTTGCGCAGTTTGACTGCAGGCTACAGTCATATATTTCATAATCAATTATACTAAATTAATTTAAACAATAATTATACATAATTCATAAATTATTATTACACACGTATTCCAATATTTACACTATTATTTATTAGTATTGTCAATGGTAACTACTAACGGCTAGCCGACTTCGTATTATGTAGGTACTTAAATAAATTCTCAAATGTGCCCCTAAATAAATAACCAACTGGCCATACAATTATTTCTAAAAATGGTCTACTTAAATGACAGCATGGACTGTAAAATCATCATTATCACCAAACCAACTTTTTTTCTGATATAACAGAAAAATACAACCGAGTTAAATGTTAAAACACGCGAATACACACCCACTCCGTTACTGGATCGTCGAAAAGAAAATTGTGTAAATCTTTTGAGGTTTAAACTTGATAATAGATAAATATACTTAATTCACATAAATAAAATGTATCTTCACTTATCATTGTGCATTATCTTTTGTTGATTATACTAAAATTAGCTCACAATAAATTATACATATTATGTTATTAAATTTATAAAGAGACGCTTCAGTTGTAAACGATTATTTCGTTTTCTTTGTATTTTCTAAACAAACCTCAGGGATCACATATAACAGACACACATATACCTAATGGTAAGCGGGTCCACTAAATTACCGTGCTTACATAAATAGGTAAGTACCTACCAAAGAATATAATATATTTTACTAACGTATTTTTTAGTATTTAAGTATTAATTATTAATCAGAATAATTTTATTACATACTATCGACTAAGCTACCCATAACACTACGATGCTAATTTTTATTACACTACATTTAATTAAAATTGATAATATAATTGTAAATTTTTAGGAAGAATAGCAAGTGCCTAAGGTTTTAATTCAGTCTTTCGTATAATCGCTCTGCTCTACGCGAGACGACATACTTACACACAATTTATGTATATGTCACCGTAAAATTTGTAAAATTGTTGCGTGCCGTTTTACAGTTTGACGAGTTTCAGTTAGTTATATTATAATATAACATAAAATATTGCGTAAAATTGTGAGCAGAATGTTGTGAATTTCAAAATCTGTCAACATTTTATAATATCGCTAGTTATATTACAATCTAACGGTATTAACAATTTTACAGTGACTATATACATGACTATGTTCCGATTCAGTGTAATCTAATAGTAAACAAAATGGGTGCGTTCTTTGGAAAATTTTTGGCGCATACGCAGTATTAGATGCTTCTGCGCATATTTTTTCGAATGTATAAAATTTCGTTGCCTTTGTTATACATGCGCGCACACTTCTTGCGCATGAGGCAAAAAAAAAATTGTCCCGAAGAACGCAGCCAATAATGAAATTCGTCCGAATTAGTGTCATTAAATTTCTTTATTGCGCCGTGAATATGTGACATATACTATATAACTGGTAGCATTATGGCCGCCCACATTGAGGTGTGTTTACATTGGAACTGAGTATATAGCTACGTAAGTATTACATTATTTACTCTGTGATTGTGATAGCCTTGTCCGTGCCCTAGGAAGAAAAATAAAACATGTAAAGCGTACTAAAATCGAAGCCGTAAATAAACAGCCATATGTCTCATAAAACACCAATGACAAAAGCCCATACCAGTGAAAGAGGAAGTAAATCCATGTCTTTTCGTTTCTATCTCAGTGTATTAGCTAAAGCTATAGGTGTCTTGGCGTTGGTGATACTTTGGAGTCCATTTTTACGACGATGGAATTACGACACGGCGATGACATTAAATTAGCACTCAAAATAAGTGTTAGCATGTGGGATAAGGAACGATATGTTTCTCTTGCTAATACTGACGCGATGGCGTTTGAGAAAGCTATGTAGTCTCGCGTCGCGCGCGTCGCTCGATTGCGCTAGGGTGGCGTAGCTACGATTATATATCATAGATAGACAGAAAAATTAAAAACCTAAGCACTTCAAGTACAATGTTTTACAAAAATAAAATTTATATCATTATAAAAAGGAACTATTGAGTTGTATTGACAATTGTTTCCAAGTGTTCACCATCATATCCAGTGGAAAGTGGAATGTATTATATTGAATCGTATTAAATTACTCAACAATTGGGTAAACGGCTCTCAAAATAAAAAGACGCCATTTTTATGGGTTTGTTACTACAAGAAAGTAGCCAGTAGGAACCCATATAGTTTCGCTCTGTACTTCCGGCGCGTCTGTCCGTCGTCCTGTAGCTATTTTAAAAACATACCTACGTTAATTAAACAAACGAAAATAAAGATTTTTTACTAACAATAAACGAAGAACTTCACATACCACATATTAGTCTAAGATTATACTCATTCCTATTAACATTCAGGCAGTGTTCACTCACAGAACATTACGACAACTTGATTAGAAAAAGCATTTTCATATTTCTGACGTATCCTTATTAGAATAAATTCTAAAATCAAAACTTAGTTGGTAACATTCAAATGAAAAGTCTGTTGAGACAACAAATGACCGTATACTGAAACGCAAATCAAAATAAGAGCCTTCCTACTAACAGGCTGTCGCTGTCTCTGTCTCTGCGAGCCGAAACGGCAAGCACAGCATGTGAATTGAGATTTAACTATCGTTCCAGTATTCGGCCGTAATACATATAAAAACCAGCATACCATAATATTGTGAGTGGACACCATTTTCAGTCTCACAACTTTATTACCTAGGTAGTACCTTTTAGGTACCTAATTAATTCATATAATTTGCTAATATATTTTATAGCGGCAACTTTCGCGACTATAACACTAAAGTCTTAACGCACTTCCAACGTTACAACTGCCGATTCCCGAGCGCTTGAGATCAGTTTCAACCGACTTCCGAAAAGGAGCAGGTTCTTATTCTAGGGTCCTATATTTGAGTAGTGGCAACCTATCGTGGTTGCCACGTCTTGGTACTCAGGTATTTTCGTCCGAGGAGTCGTCTGATGATGAGCTGGTAAGCAGATTCGGGGCTATGTTGATCTGTCGGTTGAAGGAATCTCTGGGTAGACTCTGCTGGCCCAGAGCCAAGCGACGGATCCCCATGCGCTCGCTCTCCGGAAGAGATTTGCTGCACTTCTCCTCGGTTATTGCATCACGGGATAAGGATCTGGAAGTTTAAGATCAAACGTCATATTTAACGCACATAGGGCATCACACGAAAATGACGGCGGCGAAGATTACGATATTATTTTATATCTCGGAGGTATCTTAACATAAAATAATATCGTATATTCACCGTCTGTGATGACCGTAACGACCTAGGAACACAGAAAAAAAGTTGTGTCGGAGGATTTGTAACCACTGAAATGTAAAGCCGAGCACAGTGTAAAAAGTTCTAACTGGCACTTTTTGTCTTTGCAGAACCTAATATTGGTAGGTTTTGTTTTTAAAATGATATATTTTGTAAGTGCTTATAATTGCTACATTATTTTACGTCTGCTAGATCTTGTGAAAATTCCATAACTTTAATTCATGTATAATATATTAGTACCTGGGTAACCGAGCTTTGCTAGGAGTTTTGATAAATTTAAAAAAAAATTAAAAGAATTCATAAATATTTCTCTGACCGAGATTCGATCCCACCACAGACCGAATTATACACACGCATACCAAACTACCAATCGGACTGACATAATAGAGTCGAAAATATTGATATAATATATTGTTGCACACCGAAAAATAAATATAGTTTAAAAAATGCGCAGTTTCCCAGGAATACGACCTAGCCAGATCGATTTTTCTCCTGCAAAACTCCCTGCATACTAAATTTCATGGTAGTACTTGCAGCCAATTCTCTAGAAACCGATTTAAATATATAAGTACAAGATTGTCTCGTTTAAAGTATAAGATTATAAGTTGGAAATATTTTGTGAACTAACCCAGTCAATTCCAACATGGATCCTCTCCGGCACTGTCCTTTATGCGGGCCCTGCATGATGCTGGCCGGCCGAGACGACGCTCCGAGAGGATCCGAATGGGCTACATCCTCCATCAGCAGCACCGAAGGTCCACCTAGGCTGGTGCTACGTTTGGACAGCAGAGTTGGCGTTTGCCTTAACAGACTTGAGCACTCCCCTTTCGTGGAGAAACTGTCTCCCTTGTATGAATCTGCTTTTCCCTCAGAGTCCGAGAGGACCGGCAAGTCGGGAGCCTGAGTGGAACTTGCGCTCTCTCTCCGGAACAGACCTATGATAGATTTAGGATGTTTTGGTTTCTCTATACCACCTACAGGGATCATGATAGGACAGGGATGGGGGTAAGAAAAAATCTAAAATTAATGAAAGTTCAATGAAAAATAAGTCGCGAAGCTTGGGGTTAATCCTAGTGCGATACTAAAAATATATTTACTAATACATCGTATTAAGTTATAAGCCATAAAGTGCATATGTTTGGATTTTAGTGTTTAAGCTAGAATCATGGAGCTGATATGGCTAGAATATTGTAGGAATAAAACGTATACTATGTATATTTAATAGTCTAAGTTCAACTACGGGTAAGGCACGTAGGTAGGTAAGTAGCGGTTTACCGTTTGAAACACATGCTTATAGTTATAGTGATCTGTGTTTGAAGAACACAGAAGAATAATAAACTTTATCTTCTAGATATTTTGAATCACCAGATGGAATTCTTCGATAAGGTGCGATTGCCAATAGGGGTACAGACACTAAACTTTTCCGAACCTGCCTCTTGGTCTCATTTAGATACATTTTCTAAAAAAAGAAATACCTAGGTACAACATTTTAAATAACTAAATGCAATATATGCTATCTAAATTCTATTAATACTGAGATTAACTTTGATTACTTTGTATGTTAATTGTGAATTGTGAGGCCACAGTGGTCTAAGTCAGGGGTCGGCAACCTGCGGCTCGCGAGCCACATGCGGCTCTTTGAATGTGGAGCTGCGGCTCTTTAGTACTATACGCAAATATTGTTTATTTTATTTAAAAAAAAGTTTAAAAATCGTTCTGAATCGATGAACGAAAATAAGGCATCATTTCTATCTCACAGCCACTTCGGCTGGCTGGTTGCGGGGAAAATCGCTTTTGGCGGGAGGCGGGGCAAGGCGTGGGCGACGCGACGTAGACCTCCGTCTGCGGCCTCGCGCCTCAATTACGTATTTATGTACCATTATTTTTACCGACGTTCTGTTTTAATCTGTTGATTTTATTGAATTTTCCCAAGTGTACTGTACACAGTTTTTCGGGATTTAAAGTTTAACCTGTAAAATAGACAAAAAATTCCTCGCTCGCTCCGCTCGCTCGCATTAAGTAATTAAAAATAGGATGTTTCTATGTAGGTTTTATTGCGCTCCCAACCCAAGGCAGTTCAGTGTCTTCACCAGTTCTTATGAACAAATAAATAAGTTTTTTATAAAAAAACTTTATTTATGCTAGAATTTATTTATGTATTGTTGTAAGAAAAAAAAAATGTGGCTCTTCTAAAACTTAGAAAGTTGTAATTTTTGACTCTTCCGACTCAAAAGGTTGCCGACCCCTGGTCTAAGTCAAAGTTCCACAAACATTTTATTATTTTAATATAAGTTTTTCTTAGACATTAAGCACATTATCTAAAATAAATATCTAAATCAAAGTCCTAAGTGATTACTTTAATTGGGATATTTAGAAAATTGATTATACCCAAGAAAGTAGCAGAAGGTGAGCTGTACGCCAAGTACTCCTTGTTGGAGGCCCAGGAGGGGAACTCGGACTGCTTGAGGGCACCGGAGCCCTCGCCCTCCTCGCGTTTCCATGGCAACATGGTCTCCGTCGCCGTTGGGGTGGCGACCCGCGCCTGCTCTATCACAGTCATGTATGTATCTGTGTACACAAAATTTAAAAATAATGTTTAAAATAAAATAATAATATGTTTTTCCACCATTAGATGCATTAACTATGTAGGTATTCGTATATGTGGGACTCATTTGTGCTACAGTCGTAATATAATAATTATGTATAATTATCAAGAAGCTAGATAAATAATAATGAATATCTCAAGAAGTTGAATTAGTATGATGCAAGATATTACCATTGTCATCAGACATTCTTCGTTCGTCCTCTTCGAGGATATCTTCATTGGGAACTAAAAGGAGAAAAAAGTCATCTTATTACTAACATTTATTCATTGAAAGTATTAACATCATGCGTCTAATATTTGGCAAAACTAGCAGGAAATGCATTTGCTAATTTTAAAATTGGCAATATTTCAAATGCAAGTGAAAACGTAAATTGAATTCTATTGAGCTAACGAGAGACGCCTCGCCTCGTACCTGAATTATGCACTAGATTGCATGAAATACAAGTCTGTAACGCTGTTAGGTAGGTGTCTACTATAATACCTAAGAATTGAAAATAATTTTACTTTATATTACATAAATTATCAATATTTACTAAGAAAACGTCAAAACATTTTAATCCAAAATTTGATCCAAAGATTACTCTATTACCTCCTATTTTTTATATTTCTACTATTATTTACTAAATTGATTACATATTCAAAATATGGGGCTCTCTTGTTACTCTAATTAAAAGGGGTGTATTACTATTGATGTATTGTCTAGTTACATAAGTGTGGCTACCTATTATTTCTTGTTGTAATAATATAATAATGGTTTTAATAATATAATAATGGACAACCATGCAAGATATGTACAAAATAGTGATATTCAAATTTATTATTATTATTATATTCATCTTATATATTATAAGGTTTTGTAAAATCAATTACACATAATTTGGACACATGATTTATTGGTCATGTAAAAAAATTGGATATCGTAAAAATATTCTAGTAATGCAACGAATCTTCACCGCTGAAGTCATTGACCTCATACTATCAGCTGACTCACCTCACAAAATATATGTTATTGAAAAACCCACTGTGAGGTGAATCAGTCAGTGTGAGGTCAATTACATCAGCGGCAAAAATTAGTTTCATTACTAGATAATTCTTTTTTCGTATTTCATATTTTTCTGCCAAAACGTCTTTACTTAAAGGCAGCAAATCATGTGCCCGAAGTATCCGTAGTTGATTTAGCGAAACATTATGTATAAAAAAACCTTATTAATTGACTAAATTGAAATTGGTACTCATCAGCCTTTTCTGAATTCTAGTGAAGTTTTTTTTTTTTCAAATATTATGAACCACCGTTTTAAAAATTCAGAATAGCCCAACTAGCATCAAAGATTTTTTCAAGCGCAACACATCTAATATAGCAAGCTTTTATGGATGAGTCAAGTAGCGCTCTATAGCATAACATTTTAATACACTTCGGACAAACCTAAGTGGTTTATGAAGTGTACAATCACAAATATTGTAAGTTACTCTTGCTAATAAGTAAATAATAAAAATAAATTAACAATTCTACAAACTGTACAACAGGGCCTTAAGTCAAGATGCATTCGATAATTTTGACAGCGAAGTTTGAAATCAAAAATGTATGGAATTTGGCATAAGTCATCGTTATGTGACATGTCGTTTGCGATGGCTTATGTCAAATCCCATACATTTTGTTTTCGAACTTCGCCATCGAATTTATCGAATGTATCTTGACTAAAGGCCCTGTACTCAACCCGAATGTTTAATAAATAAGTTAGCGTTTAGATGCTATGTTGACTGCTACATAAAACTGCAGTTGAACCAAATGCATCTAATAATTGTTTTTACAAGGCTTTGTCAGCAAATATTGGTAAAGTGCATTAATGAATTTAGATTCGGGAAAAGGCTAAGAACTCATGAAGCGGTTTTTTCCCGTGCCGGCCGCGGTCGGGTGACTGCGGTTTTATTTCTAAACTCACGAGGCCGGTTATTTGCGCGGTTACGCAGCCGTCGCGGTGGAGATTATCCCCCCCAAATGTGGCGGGCGAAGATAGCAGGACGCGCGGTTGCAAAAAGGCAAATATTTACAATAGAATTTCTGAATTCCGACCGCCAACCGAACGCAGAGCGCGCGGGCGCCACCCGCCGATGCTGCGGGTGACCGCGGCCCGCGCGATTCTATCAGTTGCCCGCGCGTGACGCGCCGTGAGATGAGCTTTAGTTTTTTACATACATATGTGCACTCCACAGAAGCTGCAGGCCCGCAACCGCGGCGGGAGCAGAGGAAAACCGCTCCGTGAGCTCATAGCCTAAGTTGCTACGCGGAGTGCCACAGTCCAAGTTCAAAGTCAGTACTCTATAAATTTATTTATTTTTTGTGGACACACTTTTTTACTATAAATAAGTAAACTTGAAAATATTAATCATAAATTTGAAGAAAGTACATACTTTTAATTTATGTTTTTTTTATATGTAAAAACTAATTATCAGAAGATTTGGCACGGAAGCGATGGGTGTGTGCGCAAATTGTTAATACACATACCAAAGTTATACGTGGATCTGTCTCTTCGCCACGGCAATGACTTCTCAACAGCTGTAGGCAGTATTTCCTCTGGTGTTTTAGCATACTGCTTCACGATCCTCGCTTTCAACGGATTGAATCCAGGCAGGTTAGCCAATTGATTAAGAAGCGAACAACTGTTCTCTTTATGCGAGGACGTGGGACTAACTTCTTTATATCCAGCTGATAAGTTAGTCCCGCCAGTTTTTGAGAGGTCAGATGTGCCACATGTAGGTTGCCGGAAGGGAAGAAAATGACAATAATAACAAACAATTTCCAAGCGAAATAGAGCATAGTGAAAGAAAACAAAACGAGCCTTACGGATCAAATTCACCACAAAATATTAAAAGAGAAATTCAAATTAAATTCAAGTTAAACGTAGCAAAAAACTCAAGCGGAAGAGCGAAATTAGAGAATTTGGTTTACACATTTCTTGAAACTGAACAAATATTTTTTTCCCATACATGCCGATGATATAATTAGTATTATTGCTCTCAATAATTTTTTTTTACACGTACCATATTAAAATCCAATTACAATAAGTGTAAGTACAAATTACACGTTTTGATTAATTTGCGTACACTCTTTACACAACATCAATAATTTTGAATTTGAACAGTGATTAATGTGATTTCCATTTAGTTGATCAAATATCTGTTTTACAAGGTCCAGGAATCGTATGCAAAAATCATCCAAATATAGACGAATTTTGAATACATCAATATTCCTAAGTTAGAAAAATAACCTGAGATAAAAATCACTGAGATACCTCAATTTATATATTGGACGTTGTAAAACAGTCTACAAACATGGCAAACGTTCAAATTCAAAGGAGGTGACACGGTACACGCATGCAAATACCTACGCGGGGATTTTGCAGTGAATGTTATACCGCCATCATCGCCTTCTCGACGTGGAGGCTCCTCATCCTCTTGGAGTACCTCATCTATGTAGTCTGAAAACAATTTGGGGTCAGTCTCGTCGATCGTCAGCTTTTTGTTCTCTAATAAATTCTAGAAGACTTTATATGTTTGATAAAGAAAATTTGAAAACTTTAGATAATTTTATAGTAACACAGTAATATGTATGTATAATAGAGCAAGTTCCAATGCATATAAAACAAGAATATTCACAAGTGAACATCTATCTTAACATAGACTGTACAATGAAGAATGGTAGAAATGCCAACAAAGTAAAATCGCAGTGACCTCTAGTCTTATACTCAGCTATTCTCGAATTTGTACAAATGGTAAGCTATGTTCAACCTTACCAGGAAAATTAAAAACACATAAACCTTCTTAGAATTCGTTAAATGCTATCAGAAGCAGTTTTTTTTTTAGAAAGTTCTTAATATTCCTGAAGAGGGATTGTAAGCAAATTAAAAATAAAGTGTTCAGTAAAACCATACGTGCATGCACTGACACTCGTGATTATATTAGAGAATTATTTATGTACCTAATCTATAATATTTTTTTTTACCGTGCGTGAACTGTTTTGCCGAACCGTTTTGCTGGAATTCTGGGAAAGTGACATGGTTTTTGCCATCCTGAAAAATATCGCATGTAAAATACACAATAATATGAAATTAATAATTATTATATCTATACCTAACTATTTAAAATATTTACAAACTATAAAAGTACTAAAAAGAAAATTAATAGGTACTAGAAAATCTTAAAAAGCCAAAAAAAAATAATTTAATGAGGGTTTTTGGTATTTTTCTGCCTTCAGGTTGCAGACCCAACGCACTCAAAGCGGTCAAGCACATCTGGTGGCGTAAGTGGTATCAAAAACGGTCAATAAATTTTTTTGATTATTTTTCTACTAGGCGGCACTTGGTAGCCCGCATGTAGCCCGACGGACTTTGTCGTGTCAAAAAGCTGTCAGATGTCATGAATATAAAAACCCTCATTTAAATGAACGATTCAGTTTGTAGTTGAATAGTAGCCACATAACACGATAAAAACTAATTCTTTTATCAGTCAGATGTGCCACAGTGTATTTCGGTTGCAAGTTCTACTCAGCAGTAAATCTCTGAAAAATTTAGAATTTACGGAAATCGAACAGCTTAGATTTTACTAGGTGATTTTTTATTCCGTTTCGAGAAACGGGGCATATTATGTATCAAAAATAAAATATATATTACCTGTACTTAGGCTACGTTCCCACGAGCGTCTTTTTGTGGTTGCGACAAAAAAACTGCACTGTAAATAGAACTCTGCGCTGATACAATAGAGCTAAAAATCGACACGATGTCAAGTGTCAAAAGTTGACAGCTGTCTGACACTGTCGCGACCACAAAAAAAAAACTCTCTTGGGTGCGAGCTCTAAGGCATTTGTGTCAAAGCTCAAGTATGTGAAAAAAGGTTTTTTTTTTAAATTATCATGAAATTTGGTCATCCTACCGCGCGGACGACGGGGCGCTGGTAATAATGACTTTAAATGATCAGTAAAACGTATTTTTACCAAGTTAGAAAAAATAAAAAGTTACTAGGTACTTTTATGCTATAGTACTCCATTTCATGTACTTACCTAGAAATAAAAATTCACCCAGTATATTCGCCTGATTCAAACTCGAACTCAATTTAAATAACACTTATAGAATTATTGTCCTACATGATGTCTACCACCGCGCAACTGGTTTATATCGTTCCCTTTTAAATAATATTAGTTTTACCTGCTTTCCTCGTTTACTTCGCTTGTGATGATGTTTCCTGTCCCCAACCAGCCGACGAATGTTCATGTGAGTTTTATAATTGACTTGTATGCCCAGATCCCGATCGTTCACCGCGTGACGGCTGTAGCTCAGACGACGATGCTGAAACAAGAATAAGGCCTTGAGTAGAGAGAAGTATACTCCAGAAAATCAAGGGACTAGGGAGAACTCATTACCTTTGCTAGGGAAAAATATGAATATACCTACAAAGGTTACGAGGAAACCCACTTTCCCATGAGAGCAAAATAATTTGACAAATATTCCAAATATTTTAACACCGGTCACCGCAACAACCTTTTTGAATTGCAATTGCAGATAGAAGGTAATATTATATTCTCAAAAAATCTATATAGATTCAAAGCATACGTTCTATCTCTGCAGTGAACCGATAACAAGTTTTTGAAACTTTATGGTCTACTAAACATCATCCTATGCTTCCGAAATTATTATTTCCGGTATACAATTTTGTTTAATTAGCCCCCATCATTGTCAAGTAAGCATGCTGAGTATGATGAATTATAGCTAAGAACACTCTTGATCACTTTAGCTTTCAAACAAACAAAAAAAAACTTGATCATTAAATCGGTTCATCCGTTTGGGAGCAACGGACAGACACACACACAGACAGACACGTCAAACTTATGTACACCCCTCTGTTTTCGTCGGAGGTTAAAAAGTAGGTACCTACAAGCGTTGAAATGCACGTCGTATTGAGCGTTACGTAACTGTGCTAAGGGATCGAAGGTCGACATAAACAACACTCTTGGCAGCAGCCCGCCTGGAGTATATTCATCTTTGTTTAGACTTGTACTTTGTAAATACATTAGTTACGTGTAAGTCCGAGCCAATATTTAGTCTCGTAAGCAATATATAATCATCGTCATTGTCAGACAATTATTATATTTTATTCGCACATCCATAAGAAAATGCATTGTTAAAAAACTCAATGTTGAAAAATAATTGAAATTGTAAAATGCTGATATGTTTATAAGTTTCTTTTAAGGAGCTTTATGCGTATATAGATTTTGCAAATAAACAGGATTAGTCAGTTTAATCCGTAGCTGAAATGTATTTTGTAACGAGTAAAGCTTTTCTCTCCTCAACAAAATCTGTCCCTCAACCATTGTATTTGTGAGTATTTGTGAAAAGTTGTTAAAAAAGGAGATCGGCAAGTTGCCATACATTCACTGTCTGGTAATTAAAATAAGAGGCTATAAAAAGTATTTAATGTAAGTTGTACTTTATAAACATAGGAACAAAAAAGCAATAATATTATACATCAAACTCGGGGGAAAAAAAATATTGCTTATTAAATACCTTACTTATTGTTCAATATATTTCTCTAGTGGCGGGTTGCGGAAAAGCGACAATATTATTTGCGGTGTCAATTACGTAATGAAATTAATAACTAGTTTGTTTGGAAACGCAATATGCTAACAGCTAACAGCTTCGGAGATTCATAACTTTTTATTCCCAAGTCCTAAAAATATATTATATATTTTTTATATAATAACCTTTTAAGTACTATAAAACCATATAATATGTTTGAAACTTATACCATATAAAATATATAACATATAAAAAATATAAAAATATGCCGCTCTTGATGGAAAATCAGGCAGGATTCGCCAGTGTCCTTTATGAAACAAAACTGAAATATCCAAAAATTGTTATTAAATTTTTAGCTTCCGAACGAATTCAATTCTGAGCTTTGTCGTAATTGGAAAGTTACGTTACAGCTGACAATAATTATGAATTGGTTCATCTGCATAATATTTTTTACGATAATGGCGACACCATAAGGAATTGGTAAAAAATTATAACGTATAGGTTTTCTTATAACCTTTACGTATTACTGAATGAATATTCTATAGTTTAAATATTACATACATCACATACCCGTCTGTACGGTTTGCAGAGTTCTTCAGCTAGTAGATGATGAATCCTAGCATCCGTGAGGTCTTTTTTGGATGGATTATACTCTAATTCCTGCATGTCTATGTTCCATGTCGAAGAATCCAGCTGACTGAAGCTAGGACTGAAAAATATTTCATCGTTTATTTTAACATGCGAAGAAAAATTTTCTTTCGCTGCCGAACTTATAATTTTATATTCTAATAGCGTAAGAACTCCAAACAAATGTAAAGTCACACCCGAAGGTGATTTTTCTATTCAATATTCGACTAAAAAGAAAACAATAAAAAAATGTAAGTAAACAAGAATAGATTACCTGCCATTAAAATTAGTATTGGTGTAGTTTTTAAATATGGCAGACATGGACTCTGCTCCGGATATGTTGCCGATGGTCGATGCGTTCCTCTGCATATATTCTATCGCATCCCTCATCGCTAATTTCGAATATGTCTCTAAAATCTTCGGCTCAGCCCCCTATGAAAACAAATTTCCCCGTATCAACAGGAGTTTGATGCAAATAAGTGTTAAATGAAAATTATTCTGGATTAACCGTATGTAATATCATTTTAAGCTGCGATCTGTTACACCTGTGTAGGTATTATTAAATTCTTAAAAAATTCACATTCTTGTATGTTTATTAGAACAATCTAATGGTACTTTTTTAGCCTACTTTACATTTTCAACGTCAGTTCAATATTTCTCTCTATCGAAGATCGGCTGCAAAATTACCTGATAGTCCCTTAACAATAACGGTCTTATGAATCTATTGTCAAATCTCTTGAACTTGTCCCTCATGTGGTGGTTACCGTGTTTCCCTAAAATATCCTCCACGCCAGCCATCAAATGGTCCATAAACTGTAACAATTATTTTTAACTGATTAACTGTATCTATGGGTCCTAAATAATTACATATTATCCTAAAGTTTAGGAGAACAATACCCACGTAAGTCTTTGTTTTGATTCTATGCTAGTGTGAATGGCGTTAGAAATGTTTAAATAGTAGTCCCCCAGTACCCCAAGTGGTAGTCTAAAACTAATATTGTCATACACGTCCAGCTGGATTTACAAAACTGGCTCAGTTATGAATATCGTAAGTGACAAAAATTTGATGTTATATCTACAAAGCTAGTATTTCAATAAAATCAGAATTCGGTGAATAATTTTGACAGAGAACCTACTCCACACGTTTGAACACACTCGAGTATTAAATAGCAAACACAAACGGTATCGATTTAAAAATGCGCTTTTTGCCCTCCACGAGTGGAGGGTATTCATACTATAGGTATTCTTAGCTCCTTTTTAAAATGTCGATTACACCAATATGTTAAACTAGTATTGTCACTAGTAAACTAGTATGTCTTTTGCTACATGTTAACCCATGGACCGTAGGATTCAAAATCTTCTTCAAAATTCGTGCAAACGTTTTGGGGGTAAGTAAGCAATCTGTCAGATGTCTGAAAAATACTATGTTGTAAAAGATTCCTTACCCTTTCATGAATTCTCTCATTCATCGTAGGCTTCCTCTTCTCAACAGTCTTGACATTCAATATCTTTACCAGAGGCTTAATAGTGATCCCCTGAATGAAGACAGTGAAGTAAATAACAGCTATAGTAGTAGTAACAAACATTGGTTGGAGTTTCACGACTTCAGGGTCTATCAATAGCACCAAGGCGAACGCCACTGCACCTCGAAGGCCTGTAAACAATGTGGGGCAAGACGTCAGTAAAAACTTTTATGAACTACGCAATATATCAAACTGTACAAACTGGAGATGTTTACCGTAGCTACTGAGGCGAGCTTTTCACAAAACGTTTCATAATATTATGCAGGATATTGTTTATTAGTTTGTAGAGCAAATTCTTTTTAGGTTAAGGACGAATATATTATGTAGTTAACACTTTTAATTTCATGTGTTAAAATTAACTATTTAAATCTTACCTCCATAAGACATAACAAACTTCTCAACTGTATTTAATTTGTGCAATCTAAACTTATTCGCTACCGCGCTAAAAATGTACACTCCTGAAACAAAATCAAATTGTTAACATTGTCTTAATATATAAAAACATATTGTATGAATCAATATTAAATTCGTAAATATTTCAAAAATGTTTTGTCGATTTAGATGAATAGGTACAAACAAGAAGTAACTAAAGAAGAAATTAATGTTGTGATTTAAGATAGTAATAAATAGCATATTAATGTTAAGAAACTAAAGAATACACTTACCTATAATACGGAAAACGGAACAAAACACAATGGTCAACAAAACAAACCATGTGTTCCAGTCATGATGGTTGTTGACAGTAGCTACACCGAGAAACATGAAGATGATTGTCTCTGACGAAGATGACAACATTTTCATGGTGTACTTGATGGTCGTGTGAGACTTGTGCGATATATTTGCTTCCACATAGTTTTTCATTGTTATCCCGCAGAACGTGATACTGAAAAATACGTAATAGTCAAAGTCTTTAGGGCTTTATTTATATAAGTCTATTAGCAATGATGAACAAAAAGCGTATCTAAGATTAAAAGAAAACTAAACTATTTGCGAGACAGATCATAGTTTAAATTTCACCGATTATTATAACAATTACAGGTAAATTAAGGACATATAAGAAATCTAACCAATGCATTATAATTTAAAAGAATCAGTAGGGACAATCCATAACTTACGCAAGAATCCCACTCATATGGAACATCTCAGCGTTGAGATAAGCTAAGTACGCCATCACAAAGATGAATATGGGCTCAATCACTCTCACTTCATTAGTGAACCTGGTGACGAGACCGGTACCAAAACCCCAGACCACACCGATACACGTACCACCAACAGCCACCACGAGGAACGACGCGAATCCAGCCAAGAAGTCAGTATACATCAGTTTTGACGGTCCCATTTCCCTGGAAAAAGTTGATATTAGAATGTATGGAGCAAATAAAATTAAGTCGCATACTAAATAGGAAATAAATTGTTTACTATAATATCTTATCCATCTTTTGGCTAGCAGAAGTCAACTTTATTTATATGGGTTGGTAGTAAAACGTACGTGTGTTGAATGTGTGTATTAATAATATTACAGAAAATATCTCATGGTCTTAAAATAGAAGTAATAAACTTACGTATACGCTTCAAACATGTGATATAACACAACTGTAACAGCATCGTTAAGCAATGACTCCCCAAACACAACAATATACAATACTTCGTTCACGTGTATCTCCTCAAACACCGCCAGCACAGCGACGGGATCCACAGCCGAGATAAGGGCACCGAATAACAACATATCTAGTAGTGGTGTTGAACAGCCAAACATGCCAGTTTGTCCGCAAGCCCATAAGGACGCCCCTGGAAAATAAAATATGGTTAATCCCCCATTTAAGCAGTTTACAATAGAGAATATTATTTAAATAAGTATCACCTAATAATAGCTGAATTATTTAAAGAACTGATAAAAAACATTAAGTAATCTACTTAGTAATAAAACAATAAAATAATTACGCATAGATACTTATACAACCTTATTTTGATTACAAAGCTTTTATCTCATGCATAATGTACTTTATGATTACCCTTGAATCCTTATTTTAAACTTAAAAGATTTAAAAATATGAATGGATTACCTATAGTAAGAGTATTAAAAACAGTTCCAACAACAGCAAATAGCAATATAGTTCCTAAGTGATCAAAAAACAAACGGTTCGGCATAAAATATCCCGCATCCAGAATAATTGGAGGCAACATGTATAGAAAGAAGGTGTCAGGTGTTAAGGGCTGTATATGGACACTGTGTGTGCAAAGTAGTAGAGCACCAATCAGTACACCGACAAATATTAAAAGACACGATTCTGGAAACATTTTTGAAAACTTCGGTACCATATGAAAACCTGAAACAAATAACCTTATTATTATTAATGAAGTTGACGTTATAAAACATGTCATTGGAATAAGTGACAGAATTTCCGAATGTAAATATCATTAAGATGTTACATTAATTGAAATATGATCAAAATACAAAAAAATACAAATTTAAATTTATATTTCTTATTATTACATGAACTTTTACTCTCTAACTTAGAATCCGATGGATCATTCAGAATTTAGAATGGGTAAAATAAGGAAATACAAAACATCTTCTGTAAGCTTTTACGATGTTCTTAAATCAAGTGTTCATAATAGTTCGATCAAGACATCAATAAAAAATATTGAATCTATGAAATATTTTGGAATGCACAAACAGGATATTCTCGTATACAAGTCTTTGGTAACAAAAAATAATCCATTTATAACGAAGGAAACTTACTATAATCTTAACAAAAAAGTCAGTGAGACATCGATCATTAATTCGACTAGCACTATGTTTTATGATCTAGATCATATTATAACAAATAACCACTCATTACATTGTATAGATAATGCTAAATCTAAGTATTCTGACGAAGGAACTAAGAACAATCGGAAGAAAACTGGTTTTATTGCAAAGGCTGAGGCTATAGTTCAAGAGTGCGCTACCCACACACCTCCACCTCAACTAAAGCCATACGAAAAAGTAGAAACAACATGTAAAAAACATTGTATAAGTAATCACAAAAGCTTCTCAAAAATTTTCTTAACAGATAACCCAAATGTGAAACACAATAATAGTGATCAAACACGGAGTAGCAGCCCAACGCGTTCACTACATAAGAAATATCATGATGAGCATCGTCAATCTAGCTCAATTGAGAAAAAACACAAAAATAAAGACATTGGCAAACGTACAGATGACCCTTGTCCTTGTCAATTATTTTCGTATGCATGTCCTTGTACAACTGAAAAATCATTAACACAATTAGCAAGTATTGGTAGATCTTTAAAGACCAAACTCGATAAAAATACAATGGAAACTAAAGGCAATAATAAAGTAAGAAAACCCAACAATGTCGTATGTAATAAAAATAACAGTAATGGTGCAGAGTTTTTAGATCATTGTAAAAATTCATTGTCTGGTAAAAAAATCATAAGGGTAGCTAACTTTCAAGATTCTCATAAACCAGTTACAAAGTATTTACGTAACAATGACAATAAGATAACTTGTCCACATTGTAAAGAAGTTATTATCATAGAAAACACCATAGAAGAACGAACTTGTAATCCAAACGAAACATTAGAATTTCGTAAAGCAGAAAATTACTCTAACACTAAACGTGCCTCTCCAGCTAAACTTACGAAAATAACTTCAATAGATAACGAAGACTCCTGCACTCATTATCCACCATGCGAGCTAATACGTGCCTGTCAAGTATTTTCATCCGATTTTGAATTAAATAACACCGATTTTGAATTAAATAACACAAACACAAAATCTATGCTTGTGTCTAAAAATAATCAGAGAAGCATAAGAATAACGAAGGCGTGTAGACATCACCCCCCTTGCACGGTTGTGCCCTCGTGCCAAAAAATAAATGTCCTCAAAAATAGATGCGAATATATACCACCGTGCTTACATCGCCCTAGATGTATTAATACTCCATTATGTGTCCCGATTTCAAAGACGCATGAGTACATGCTTTTAAATGCAAAATATTCTGAAGTAAGTAGCCTAGACATTTCAAACATGCCGCAGTGTAATAACAAGCCGACAAATAATTCTGATATAACAAACAACCGCGTTTATCACATTAATAATAAATTGCCAAAAACTTATGAGTATTTAAGCGAATATTCTCCACGATTGGCGAAATATCAAAAGATGACTTGTATCTCATCTACTGTGCTTCCAGTCAAGATACCTTTAGCAAAACTGTATTTCAATTGTAAAACTACAAAGTCTTGCCAGTTTGATTATAAAGAACAAGAACGTGGTGGTGAAGGAAATATAGAAGAGATAACCAATAGCAATGAAATAATTTACATTAGAGATGTTGGATGTCAATTTCGTAATAAAACCAGTTGCGCAAATAACACTTTGGAGAGCAGAAATATTAATTTAAAAGTCAGAAATGATCCTGCAAATTATTCTATTTCTCGTGGAGAATTGTCAGGAACAGCTACCTCCAGTTCTTATGATACTGATAGAAACTGTCCATCGCATGGAACTTCAGGCCAAATTAATAAGGTAACAGAACGAAAGAAATTCAAAAATGAACGTGCGTTCGGTTCCGATATCGATTCTGTCATACAATACTGCCTAAATTATCGCGATGACGAAGTAAATCTAGTTGATAGAAATAGCATCTTAGATTCTGCAAAATGGCTAGCGTTGTCTTTACCACATAAGATTGAAAATAAAAAACGAAAAATTGCGTTTCACCTTCGTAGACGAAAGCGAAAAACCAATACGAAAAAAATGAGACCACATCTACTGATGTAATTTTTGTACACATAGAAAGGTATTACAATAGCAAATCTAATATTTTTATGTTTTAAATAATTTTGTGCAATTTAAAAAACCTGATATATATTAAATTTATTAATTAATTTTTAATTTGTATCATTTTAACACCGGTTTTATACAAAAGCTTACCTATTTTGGCAATGCTAGCAAAAAATATCCACACGCCAATCAGGAAAGGCGTCTCAACTCGATGAAATTCAAATTCCGCTATGACGAATGTCCTCTCCTTCTTAGGTTTGATAGTGGATGGGACATTGGTGGTGGTTTCCTGCTGCTGCCGAAGCTGCGTCCCTGGGGCTTCTCCAGGCATACGGACTACTGGACCCATGGGGCCAAACTCCAGGCCTGGGTAAGTGGAGATCCCATCGACTGTTATGGACGGACTTTGTTTCGTAGTAGTCTGCGAAAGGAAAATATAATTATTACTTATAGTCATATTTTAAGGTATTTCAAAGTATTAGATACTATCTGCCCCTGCAAACGTTATTCTGCCATCTAAACTCCCACTCGTTGGTATATAACATGGCTTAAGACCTACCAATCGGTAGGTATATAATACACAAAATCATATAAACGATATAAACCGATTACTCGGTGGTAGACATCATGTAGGACAATTCTATAGGAGCTATTTATTATACTATATGGAAAAAATCAGTCTCAGTTTTATGCGGAAGAGCCACGCTTCGGCATGAATGGGCCGGCTTGACCGGGTAAATACCATGGTTTCAGAGAAAACCGGCTTGAAATAAGGCTTGTGTTTCGCTGAGTGAGTGAGGTTACCGAAGGCCCACGGGGGTTGGGGACTTTAAGGACTGGGAACGCAAGTCGCAACACCAGAGGATTGTGAATGTAACTCCTCTGGTGTTGCGAGTGTATGGGCGGCGGGCGGAATCACTTACCATCAGGCGATCCGTCTGCTCGTTTCCTGGTTAATTTCATTAAAGAAATACAGGCGAGTATACTGGGTGACTTCCTGGCAGGTATGCCAAGTATACTTCTTTTTTTTGTAACTTGGTGCAAATTTCTTTTACATCGCGCTAATAATTTCGAAACAGTGTT
Organism: Phengaris arion; assembly: GCA_963565745.1. Lineage (NCBI taxonomy): Eukaryota > Metazoa > Arthropoda > Insecta > Lepidoptera > Lycaenidae > Phengaris > Phengaris arion. The sequence goes on from OY751431.1 coordinate 6,130,055, forward strand.
TACTAATTTATTCATTTATAAAAGTATCTATTTCAGAAAAATTATAAAAATATTGAAATTACAAATAAGAGGCAACCTATTGTCCCCTATGACGTTGTGCGTGATTGGATCGCACAACGGCCCCGTCGCCCGCACAGTAGGTAACCTAAATTCATTTTTGAGATTTTCCAACTTTCAAATACTTGCGCTTTGACACAAAACCTATTATATATACTATGTTGAATACAAAACATACAATTTCTCTCGGAATGGAAAAAAAGAAAAAAACGTTTCTCTCGAAATTAAAAAAAAAACATTTTAATATACAGGCTTATTCGAATATACTGGATATTACCATAGGTCTGTATATTAAAATAGTGATATCAGACGGTTCACTCGAGTGAATGCTTAATTTTTCTTTCATTTTACGTTCTTAAGGCTAAATACGGCTAAGGCTAATAAAATACGGAAAAATTTAATAGAAACGAAGATTTACTTTTCGTGTGTCTTGGAATTTATGTGACATCCGCCACCTTACAAGATTCGAGATCAAATACAACAATGGTGAAATACAAAAAAAGCGCACAAACGTTCTCTCATATCTCATTCTTCTTCTTCTTCTTTTGAGTATGGCGGCCTCAGTGAGTTGCCAATGTCAGAGTGGTTAATATCTCATTCATTGGAAGTGGTACCTAGTGAATGATGGCAGATGACAATATCGATTGTATAGTCCGTGTAGATGACAAGCAACTATCGCCGCCCATGGATCTCATTGGTGATGATGTTAACGATGTGGATAACTGTACGTAACAGATAACACGAAGGCCGACGACACAGAAAGTTATTAACAATAATTCTATTTTCATTCACATCGTCACCCTTTTATTGCCCTTAAGTGTAATTGAATAATAAAACTTCGCATAATGTTACACAAGTGACAGTAATATAATATTATCATCAGCTATCCTAGCACGATTCGTCGTGATAAACGTGAGTGAAGGGATGTAAAAAAAAGTGTGCGTTGCAATTGAACTATTTGATATTGAAATTGTTTAACTAGAGAAAAGCTTAGGTTATTACATATGTTTTATGTATATCAATATGATAATTTGTAAGGAAAGGTTATTTATTAACAGAATCTTGATACGGCTAGCGCTGTGGGTTAGAGAGAGAGGAGGAGCCTGCCTACCGCTGCCGTATGCGTGAGAGAAAGGGAAGTCGTCTGGCCTTTCTCTCACGCAGACTGGCCCGTAACGTGTTACGTAACGAAGCGGTTTACCCTCCCATAAGAAGTTATCACTTCAAAAACCTAACCAAGAGCATGTCAGGACGTCATGACCTATCTGGAGTGTTCCGTAACTATCAACGCGCAATATAGGTTATACATTACTTCAAAAGTCCGATTTCGCTTAAAATAGTTTTCTTAAAGAGTATTTAGCATGACCTATCGGCTATCAGGATGGAAAGTTACAACTTTTCTACCTATTATAGTGGATTACCAGGGCAGAGACCTACCTTTACTTAAAAATACCTATTCGATACTCCACACCATGGGGTAGAATGAAAAAAAATCCACCCCCACTTCACAGGTATGGTGACTAGTGTGCCACCCTTAAAATATAAAATTATCATTGAAATGAAACTCTTTAGCGGCGTTGAGAGTGAAGTTTCAAGGTTTTGGATATAGCGCCATCGATATTACCTCATCTGTCGGAAGCTACTTATACTTCTTACATAACTACCTATCTTTCTAAAGTGCGGTACGGCTCACATAGATGCTGCGCCATGTGCACAAGTTTTAATTTTCCTATTCTATTTAGAAATGACACGATGAGAGTATTTTTGAATTTGAAATGATGACTACAGTTTTACTTCCGCCACGTGTAGCCTATTTGCTCCATGTGTACTCTGTTCAAGTCATGTTTTTACCCGCCTACGGCGAAGCCAAAAGGAAGGGATTTTGGCAGTCTATGCACGTATGTATGTATGTATGTATGTTGGTTCCACCGTAGCGCCTAAATTACTGGTCCGATTTTAATAAATGAGGTGTCAATAGATAATATATCGTAATAATAGCCCGGGTAACATAGGCTATATAAAGTACGTAGTCCGGGTTACAGTTTTTTATAAAAAAATGAAAACAGACTTCCAAAGTCTGTTTTCCAAAAAACGAACGAGTCTTACAGTAGTCGCATATGATGTGTAACATTATATAAAAATATTTAAAAAAACACTTGAACGATTTTCGAATATGATAAAAAAATACGGAAACTTTTATTTTCCAAACTATACTAACTAAATTCCAGCGTTGTTTAAAGAGCTGCAAGCATATGCCATCATGCCACTTACAGTAATCATCATCATGATCACCACCATCTTCACACGAATCACCAATAACAACCCTTTAGATAAGTATATATTTTTAGATATTTACGTATTTACAGCCTTTGAAATTTTGCTATTGCCAAAGTTATATTCGTGATCATCATGACATCACTATAATATTAAGATATTTAAAGCTTACTGCTACATTATTTCCGCCGAATACTGCAGTAGATAAAAATAATTATTTAGTAAAACTGGTGATTGTTGATTAGGTCTACAGATCGGTAATGCTTATTTGGGGAAATACCACGGCCTTCAGAAAACTGGCATAAATTAACGCTTGAGTTTGTTTTTTCAAAGAGAGTGAGAATAGCGGTGGATTTTTTTTATCAATTACTTTCATAAAATGTGTTAATAATAATATAATAAATATAATTAAAAATGTAATATTTTTAAACTTAAAACGAAAACCGTCTTCCAAAGTAAAACGGCACAAAAAAGTTAAATACTTTACTAAAACTAAAACTTATTGTCGACGCACAATTTTTACTCAAAATTACATTTAAACACAAATTAAAAAAGGGAGTTTTGCCGGGGAGTTCAATAAGTGACGTTGTGGAATTTGTAATATTTCATAAATTTGTGTTATCTCGGTTCTTAATGTGTAATATTGGTAGAATATTAACCATTAAACAAGTGTGGGCAAGCGGTACAACTTCTAAAAACGTGCTATTTTGTGTTTCCCGCTAAAACCCCTAGGAACTTTCAGTAAAGCGTCTACCACTTTACTGAATCGACTGACATGACTCATTGACTGTACTGACTATTTATTTGGACTTTGACTAGACTTTAGACTTAACGATATAGGAATACAGTGTTGAAAATTGAAACGAAAGTTCTATTTCCCGCCTTTTTTACTTGACAAATGGTTTTAAGATAAGCCGACACCATATATTTAAAAAAAAAAGAAGAAGTTGATATCAAGTGTCAAATATAAAGTTTTCCTCTTCAATTTTTCAAGACTAGTATTGCACCAAGCATGCAAGCAACAATAAATTCACGTTTAAAACAGTAAGCATTTCAAATTATTGAATTTCCACCTACGTCGGAGGCTCCGTTTGTCCACCACGTGTCACTTATTTTCTAAATAATTCCCCTTTTAAATTCGGCTAAAATTTTAACTATTTCTCTGCTCAATCTTCATAATTTTGAAGTCGGTACCAGCCAACACGAACGTGAGATCTATAAAATATTGTTTTGATCGGGATATTGCTTGGACTGGTACCGACTTCAAAATTATGAAGATTGACTACTAATCCGCTTAATGTGACACTATTGACTGGCTGCTGGATTTGCAGGCTGGATGGTCAGGCCATTAGAGCCTAACGTTTTTGGAACGACTAATTAAGCTTACGTTTGTACATTTTGTGATAGACATTTTACTTTTGTTCAACAAAGTTTATCGATTGTATTTTAATAGTCAAAGAACTTGGGGAGATGAAGTACAAAAATCTCAAAATATTTTGTAGAATTAATAACCTACGCGCTACGTATGTGCTATGTAACCAACTGGAAATTTATTAGAGTTGACATGATTACAATTAACATTAGTGTTAGACTATAACTAATTTATAAGAACTTGGCTTGACACACTACCAAAGATGTATATTTTACTCTGTGACACTACCGCTTGTCTAAATAGTATTAAGATCATTGATCACTTTCCATGAAAAATTCTTAGTATCTAACATTTTCTCATACTCCAACTCTTAAACACATTTTTCCTTTATCACTTTACTAGCGACCCGCCCGGCTTCGCACGGGTGCAATGTATTATTTTACATACAAGCCTTCCTCTTGAATCACTTTATTGCTGAAAACTGCATTAAAATACCGTTGATTAGTTCAAAAGATCTAAGGGAACAGACAGCGGTAGCGACTTCATTTTATACTTCTTTACGAAGATAAGGATGATAATATCCATAAATAAATCTAATAGATTCCATGATGAGAGTTATCTGACATCAGCTGAGCACGATCTCGGGCTGCGGCATTGGGTCTTGACTCTTGACCTTTCCAGGGACGAGGCCTTGGCAGAGATTGTTACGCAGTGTGTTATGTAACCTTATGTTCTCACAGGGAATTTTGGCGATATCTTTTCTTTTTACGAGTTAATCCTGCTTAAAGGTGTACAGGATACAATGTTATAAACTATCGTATTTTGTAGTTAAATATAGTAGGTATCGCAAGAGAACACTGTACTTTTTCGATATAAAAAGTAACCTATGTGTTAATTCAGAGCCTAAACTACTACGGTACCAAATTTCATTAAAATCTGTTTTGTAGTTTTTGCGCGTAAGAGTAACAAACATCCATTCATCCTCACAAACTTTCACATTTAATATATTATAGTAGGATTAGTACGATATTAATGACCTTTGCCGATAATGAGGTCAACGTGACCACAATAAGCGATACACCCGCCCACGTGGCTCAAAATAATTATAAATCACTTGCACCTCAATTCCCTTCGATTCATCATGCTCATTAGGCGGGCAGAAGTAAGAAGTATTTCAAATGTATGTGCACATCCTACTACTATTATTATAAATGTTTGTGAGGATGGATGGATGGATGGATGTTTGTTACTCTTTCACGCAACAATTACTGAAGAGATTTTGATGAAATTTGGTATAGTAGCCTATGTTTTAATCCAGATATTAAAACATAGCCTACTTTTTAATTCGAAAAAGTGCAGCGTTCCCGTGGGACGCTATTTACCCAAGCGCGGAGCCGCGGGAAAAAGCTAGTGAAAAATAAAGGTCTACGTCCAAGATCGCTACCCGTCTTTGAATACCTGCCTGGAATTCTATTTCAGTCAGTACCAACACATTTTCTAAAACGCCCTTTTTTGACCCGCTGCTTTTAAAAGTGGTGACCACAAACCAAAATACACACACCGGCATATTTAGCGGAACATAAATTTAAATAAAAGTTTGATATCAGTATCATATAAGGTTGCTGGCTGGTTTATACGTCATTTAATTTAAAAAGAAATATTTTCAAATTAAGAAAACAACTGAACATCACATTTTATGCAATTGTTTTAATTTTATTCAAATACACCTTATCTGGAGCGAACTTCGAGTATTTCTTCCTTCTGAGTTTGATTTAAAATTTCATTGAAATACTGTTTTTTGTTAGTTTTTTTAAAATCGCGTATCTTTTTGGAGTTGAGGACTGAATTATGCCTGACCTACCCCAACGGAGATTGCCAGGGTACTCGAAATGCGAAGAAATGGTCAAACCTACAGAGTGATATCCAGAGATCTTCGTCGACCAGTTTCAACGATCCATCGCTGTATCCAACGGTTCAGGGAGACCGGTACTTATGTGAGAAGAGCAGGACAAGGCAGAAAAAGACGCACTTCGAGTAGGGATGATCGTTTCATTCGGCTTCGTGTACGTAGGAACCCCCGTTTGACGGCCGTCCAAGCCCGACATGAGTTAGAAGTAGTGCGGGGTGTAACCGTAAGTGAGCGTACGGTACGAAGAAGGTTCGAAGAAGCTGGTTTGGGTTCATTTGTGCCCGCCAAGGCTCCAAGGCTCGAGGTAAATCATTGTAGAAACAGGTTAACTTTTGCTCAGGAACATCGACGAGTAAGGTATTGCTTAGTGATGAGTGCAGAATTCTCTTAAATAAAATTGACGGCAGGCAAAGAATATACAGACGCAAAGGAGAACGATACATTCAGACAAATTTTGAAACTACAGTTGCATACGGTGGTGGATCAATAATGGTTTGGGCGGGCATTTGTTTGGGAGCTCGCACAGACTTGGTAGTGATTGACAGAGGGAGTCTGATTGCAGACCGCTATATCAGAGAAGTTTTAGAAGAAAATTTCGTACCGTTTGCCCCATATATCGATGAAGATTTTGTTTGTATGCAGGATAATGCTCGGCCGCATAACGCGCGGGTAACTCAAGCTTATATTAATGATATGAATATCACTGTTATGGAGTGGCCGGCGAGATCACCGGATATGAACTCAATAGAGCACGTTTGGGACTTGCTGAAAAGAAAAGTTAAGTCCAGAATTCCAGCTCCTGCCAACGTGGGTGAACTGCGAATCGCCGTAGTTGAGGAATGGCGGATACTATCCCAGGAGACCATCGATAACATCATTCTCAGTATGCCTAGACGGGTAGAAACTTTAATAAGAGCACGTGGAGGAAATACGCGATATTAATCATCATTTTTCTAATTTAAGTAATTGTTATTTTAATATTAATTTTCACTTTTCCCGGTTACATGAAAAGTTCAAAAATGTACCATTTTTCACAAATAGCCTTTACTCGCAAAATCTGTTATTAATGTGATCTCTGCATTGTAAGTAAAACAAATGAAACTTTAAATAACAAAAGAAGTGTAGTAAGTAGATTTTAAAATAAAACCATATTTTTTTAATTATGGACCTTTTTTTGTGTTCCGCTAAATATGCCGGTGTGTTTAGTTACTGAGATTGTATAATTTTCATTCACATTTAATTTCCCGTGATAATTTTAATTCAGATCCATGGTGAAATCCTCCATTTCATTTATTAATTCAAATTCAATTAATTAATTGTTAATCATATTGTATATGGCAATGTATACGGATATACATGGCAGTGAGTTAAAATTTCACAGTACTTAGACCACCTGCAGATATGGAACCCATGCCGCTGTAATCCAGAATCAATCACGGTTACAAGTTGCATCTAACCTAATTTTATCTTTGGTCTCCGTGGCTAATTGTTCCATAATAAAATGCCCCATATTATGACAACACAATGAACAGAAAACTACCTAAGTATTCTAAGTTCTGCTTGAAAATCAAATAGCGCGTATAAAGATTGGCGCGTTGGCGCTCAAGCCGGAGGTCGCGGGTTCGAATTCCACCAGGAAACAAAAGCTTTTCAATGTTCCTGAGCCACTGATGTGTATTATATATGTGTATGAAAATACAAATCTTAGATATATGTATAGTTTAGATGTATTAAATGTACTCCCCGATGTCTGGTACCTTCAATACAAGTTCTTCCAATACCTAGCACCAGATAGGGCGAGGTTGACATGGTGTGAAGCGTCAATTATCATTACGAAGGAGTTCTTTTATTTCTTTATCAGCCACTAAGCTGCTTAACCGAACCGAGCCTTCGAGGACACATCCAGAACCCCAATTCTCGTAATTTTATTACGCTTTCATTTTACTTTTATTGAATTATAAATGAAACGTCTTGATATCAGAAACTTTTGGTGCTTTGACCAATCAAAATGGGTTTGACGTTAGTTTGACATTTAGATTAGCTGTAAAGCAGCCATTTATTTCGGTAAAATGTACATCCAAACACGGCACAAGCACATCTGAATATGCTCGTACAAATAGCTAGTTTATATTCGTTTGAAATCAGAATTTGCTGTGCTTGAAGATTCGAAGAAACGTGCCTTATAAATATACATAAAGATATTTAAATATCTATGGGCGCTCGAAGAACTTGCGTTACAGGTACCAGACAACTGCAATAATATATTGAATACTAGCTATTGCGCGAGGCTCCGCCGCGCCGGACCGCCCTCGTAAATACAGTATCCCCCGGAAACACTGCACTTTTTCTTATAGATTTATTGTTTCGGTTTAAAAAGGAGCCCATGTGTTAACCCAGAGCCTAAACTACTACCATAGCAAATTTCATCAAAATCCGTTCTGTAGTTTATGCGTGAACGAGTAACGTAGTAGGACTTTTAAACTATACATATGTTTATGAATTTATTGATTAAATAATACACGTCATACTTAATAAATACACATCCTTTATTCAGGTACACGGAAAACTTTTTTGTTCCTTTGGCGAAATTCGAACCCGCGACCTCCAGCTTGAACATCGATGCGCTAAGCGCTTGTGATGTGGTCGGTATCACACACGCGGTCGATGATGTTAACAAAATGTGGTACGTGTAAATAGTACTTACTATTCTTTTCCAACGAATCAAATAAAAAATATATATTTCCATAAAGGTTATCGAGTAACACTCACGGAATTGTCCCTACGTGATTATTCGCGCCGGTTATTATAACGCGCCGGTTCGGAAACTAATCCGGCTAGAAGAACCGACATAAGTAACTCGCACGGGTCAAATATACGCCCGACCACGTGGTGTGGTTGTGGTACATGTGAAATGACCCTTAGGGTAACCCCCTAAGGGTCTTCCCACACGTTTCACAGAAAACCGGCGTTTTGTAACAGTGTTTGAGTTTCAAAGGTCCAAGATTAATGCTAACGCCTTTCTGTAATTCTCTTCTCCTGCCACTAGTTTTGCAGTTGTCAATGGGAAACCTTAATCGCTTACGCCTGCTCGTTTGCCGGTTTTGGGTACTTACTTCAATGGGACTAGCAGCGGCGGTGGCCAGCAGCAGCAGCGCCAGCCTGCACGCCTGCCGGCTCAGGTTCACGCCGTGCTTCAGTGACGTCATCCTGTTCACACCATCCCCGCGCACCTGAAACAATATTAATAGAAGGGAAATAAGGAAGGCTCTGTGACGTCATCATGTTCAAACCGCACAAACAATAGGGCATTCTACTATATTGGATAAAGTACCTTAAAATGAAGATTCCGTTGTAAGAATCCACAAAAAAATATTTCAACAAAATATTAATACGCTCTCTTATCAAAAAAACTATTTAAAAGCTTAAACATTTTTATTCCCGTGAAAACGCAGTCTCCCATTTTATGACGACACTATTGCAAAACAAACGCAGTGGTTGGGTGTACTTCTAGTACCTATACTTATTATATGAATGTTGTATGCTGGACGCATCTCTTTTAAGCTCTAAACACATATGTTTTGCGAAATAGTAATTAGTACGTACATTGTGGCATGAATGAGTTTTATTCATCTGTGGTGTCAAATTGTAAAACTCCAATAGAACTCAACAACAATAAAATTACAATCAAGTTGTTCAATAAAATGCCGGATGATTTAGAAATGTTTGGTTGGAAGTTGGAACTTGCAAAAAGATGTCCTAAATCATTTCCAAATATATGTCGATTGTATATTTGTGAAAATCACTTCAATGTCAGTAAAACTCTATTTAATGGTACATCTACATGCTATAATTCAACATAACTATATAACTATAAAATCAATATAACTATGAAAACCATAAATCACATATTTTAAATATGAGATATTTAAAATAATTTCACTTGCGAAATGCGACAGATATAAGCATAGTATAAAAACAGTAAAACATCTTCATACAAACGTGCCGCGATCGGTTTGAATGTGTGCGCACGCGCTTATCTGCACGCAGGCACGCACCTCGTATAAGGAATAATAAGGCGCTCTCAGTGCGGGCTTTGCCGTGACCGATCGCGTATGTACCGTGATCACACACATAGAAGTACGACGGCTCGCGTTTGCCTGCATTAATATAGCACTTATTTTGATCACGACTTGGAACAGAAGCAAAAAATATTGTAGTGAATATCTAAAAGCTGTTTACTAAATGAATACGTTTACTTACGAATAAGAATTTACTTAACTTCATCTGCTAACCATAAAGAGTTCCGAATATGCAAAAACGAGTGGAACTTTACTATCTAAATATTTCAAAAGCCTTTTATTTGTACCTAATTTAAGAATTGGTAAAACATTTCATTACATTATAGAAATAAAAACCAAGTGTTGTTCCATGATACGGAAATAAAAATATTTACCTAAAAATATGAAGTTACGACTGACAGCCCTTGCGCCAACGCACGACAAGACAAATAACTCGCCGGGCGGTCTTAGATGCCCTACTGTTCTCTGTTTACCGTGGCGTAAGTATTGTCTTGCAATAGCAACGTCACTTCCGGGTGCATCGTGTTAGATCACGTGATATAGATAATAAAAATATCAATTTTAATTTCAATTTATTTAAACAATTACAAAAAAAATATATTACTTAAAATGAATATATTTATGTTTATTTCTGTACAAATTTTATATTCATCATATTTCGTACTATTTTGTTCACCATGGAAAGTATCTAACATATTATATTCTATTTGGCTTGTTGGTACATCACTGGTGGTGATAGCTTCGTTGGTGCTTCTGGTAATATCTTATTTGCCAATTGCCATTCTCTGTATCTGCACTCATAGCCCACAGGCTAGTTCGACTTAGTACATGAAAGTTACTAAAGTCGGCACTAACAATGACATTTTCCATGCGTTACTAATACATTTCGATACTGTACGCTGATTACAGCGTAATGTTAATGAGGAATGTCGTGAAATGCATGCAAATTGCACTTATATAGTTTTTAGAAAGGTAAATCGATTACTGTGCAGTCTTAAGCACGAGCATAGAGGAATAATACTAATGTGATATTCTATAGAAATGACACAGAATATAACACCAACCACTAATAATAAATAATAATAAATATCTATGGACGCATCACACCACGTCAATCTGGCCCCGTGCTAAGTATCCGAAGAACTTGTGTTACAGGTACCAGAAAACGGGAAGTATATTTAATACTTTATACTATACATATATTTAAGATTTTTATTATATTAAACACATATTTAATACACATCCATGACCCAGGAACACAGAAAAACTTTTTGTTCCTTCGGCGGGATTCGAACCCGCGACCCCCGGCTTGAGCACCAACGCGCTGAACCACTGAGCCACAGAGATCGTCAAATAGTCGACTAATGTCTTCTAAAGACAGCCTTCCGATACACGCGACACGCGACTCGCAACGAGTATCGACGACACGAGACCAAAATTGGGTCGCGTAACCACTGCTTACTATGAATTTATATGGGGCGCTTAACAACTTGACCGCGTAGCGCGACCGGCGAGCGTGGCCAGAGAACCTGGGCCTTTAGTCAAGATGCAATCGATAATTATTTCGACGGCAAAGTCAAAAAAAATTGTTGGCCCTGATTCGCTGGTTTGCTGGTCGCGGTCACATAGACCGGTGTCTCCTCTATGCGTTAAGGATCAGGCTAAAGTATACCATGCTAGCCAACTGTGTGTAGGCAAACCACACTCTTAGACATCACACTCAATACACGCGATTATATAGTTACTAGCCGTCCCTACACACGTTGTTCTGTCTTAACTGTGAACTGGATTAAATAAATAACTACACCTACAAATACAAACCTACTGCAGCCAACCGATTTTTCTGAAATAAACTAAACATAAACTGTACGCATCTTAAATATTTGACAGTCAAGTATAAAACTGAACACAGTAAACAGTTAGTATTAGAAATTTTAATCGTCGTTTTAAAAAGAAAACTCGCAATTTTTACAACATTTCTCACCGTTTAAGCCTTCTCTGAACGTCCGCAATTATTTCAAGAACAAAATTAACCAAATCGGTCCAGCCGTTCTCGAGTTTTAGCGAGACATTGAAACTGCAATCCATTTATATACAAAAGAAGATAACAATATTATTACTTGGTTCATCTTTAAGATCCCGTAAAATGCATATAGAAATATCATGTTTAAAATTCATAACTTAAAGTGTAACGTCATAGATCTTATCCTACTTTTGTTCCGAGACCGACTTGGTGTCAAGGCTTGTGAAAGCGACCGAGATTAGGTAGCTACAACATTTTAACAACAACTCTGTTGATATTACATCTGTTCCGTTAAATATTGTAGTTTATGTTCCAAAGTTTCTCCACTAACAACGGCAAAAGAAAACAAACTATAGAACCAAACTATTATAATATCACAACATACATGTTGTGATATAAGTTATATAGTTTGTTGTATGTGTATTATTATATCACACAATAAATCAACAATCATCGTCCGTGCTCCCAACGATATCAATAAAAGGTTCATATTTCTATTAACATCTACAGGCAAAACTTAAAGTTTCCAGAAATACCTAAATGGTTCTAAATCCATATTAAAAAAAAAACAAGATCGATATCAATGAAATGGTTGCATATGAGTTCACTTCAAATCATATATTATTTTATTTTTTTGTTCTTCATAATTTCTATACCCGGCGTATTTCGGGATTGCCCTTTTGGTGATATCATCAAATATGATTGAAAAATGAAAATGAAAAATGTTTTATTTCTAAATATTTAGGTTAGAAACTAACTACTAGTCATGATGTAGGATAACTCTTTTAGAATTATCCTACATAATGACCTACCACCGGTTCGGGAACTTGCGCGGGGCTACTTTTTAGCAAAAAGATGGGGAAAATTGTTCTAGAAAATTTAAAGTGAACACGTAGGCATTTCGTTACTGACGACTCTGGGTCAATTTTGGAACAACTCCTTTTATTATGGAATTCATGGTTACTTTAATTAAAATATTATGTTAAGTTAATCTTGGCTACGTATAACAGCTGTCTGTTTCTGTTACAGCTGTTACATATGTCAACAGTAAGATGTAACTGTCAATGTCATTATTGACATTGACAGATGTCATGAAGTAAAGCCTATCGAGTTAGTTTATTTCAGTTAGCCAAAAGGCTATACATAGTGTAGACGTATATTTTATGTTAAGCATATCTCATAATATATAATACGTATCTGTGGTAAGCACCAATAAAGGAGAGCATAAGAATTGCTGCTGTATTATTATCATCACCACTCGAGCGCAAGAAGGAGATACAAATCAAGAGGTCGTAGCCCGTTACATTATTCACTAAATAATTTAGTATTTCGGCAATTCAAATATACATTGTACGGAATGACACGCATATTCGGTCGTTATAGCAGGCGACAGTGCGGCCGGCGCCTTCGAGGCTAGCTTCCATCGTCACTGCCTACATAAATCCTGAAATTTACGTAATACTACGTTGAACTCGTGCAAAAGGTTATATTTATTTTTTTTCTACTATTTGTAATGAGATATACCAGTCATTTTAGTTATTACAACGTTATTTCTATCTATCTCTTTATTGAGGCAGATAAGTAATACGATTCCGAAAGACGACCTCCTTCCTTTATCCTTATCCAAAAAATCCTTATTTTTTACTTGCTCCTTGAAACAATTTTACACAATTTCAAGGCCAAGCTGACCCGCTACGTAATATCTTATGCTTTGACAAATCTTGTAAATGTATGATATATGTATATATAAACGGAACCTCGGAAACGGCTGCAAGTATTTCTATAAAATTTTGTATGCAGGTAGTTTCGGGGGAGAAAAATCGATCTTGCTAGGAAATTGCATTTCCTTCGGAAATTGCGCTTTTTTAAGTTATATGTGTTTTCCTTTCGTCGCGTAATCAGATAAGATTGATTTCGATTTCTAGTTATCAAATCCGATTGGCGGTTTGGTTAGCGTTCGACTTTTCACTATCTGAATAACATGATTTTATAATAAGTACATTAGTTTAAACTTTAAGACAAATTATATTTATCACTTCTCACTGCTTAATATAATTTCAATACTAATTATTATTAACGTAGTAACATGATTTTGCATCGAAAAACGCGCGGATGAGGTACCGCCGAGCTACTTTTAAAACTTCATTCGTCTCATGATACACGTGATATTATCTAATAACGGCTCCTCATTGGTAAATGCTACATAATAGCGGGTTAATGTCACAGAAAATTAGCCCTTGATTACTTCGAACTGTCATCGGACAAATCAAATTAATAATATTGTTCTTTAGTTGGCCAGCCGGCTATTAAAACAAGTTTGAATTTCAACTTTATTTCTAACGAGATAAGGTTCCTATGATCTCCCACCATAACTCCGAATGTATCGGGTTTTAAAGAGATCTGTGATTCCAATTACTATACTAGTTGTATGGAGATCTACTACTCATGGAGATCTTCATGAGGTGATCTGAAAGGGAAGCCGGTAAGAATGGAGTTCTTTAGACCCTTCGCCACTGATGAGTAGAGTTCTTTGCTGAAGAAGTTATTTTCACTATGAACACATTCCACGCGGGTGAAGCCGCGGGCAAAATCTAATAGTATATATTTAATATACATTGTTATTTGAGGTGCATCTGTATTCACTAGTTATACTATACTTTTCTTCTTATTTTCCAGTCAATGTTTCTTCGAGCTGTCTGACTGTAACCTCAAGGTAACATGGAAGTCCTACTTAGGATCGATAGCTTTTGTTTGAGGCTATTCTGCTAGAAAGTTCTATGATTGATTTTATTTGAGCCTTGATTTTATTTTCATTCTCAGTATAAAATAAGCAAGGAATTTTGTTACTGAAAATATACTTCATTTGAAATGGTTTAAACAAGGCTAAATAAAATAAAAAGTCATTATCTACCTAAACTAATAAAACCCCGATTAAATGAAGGAATCTATAAAACCTCCTTTTCTTAAATCCTCTTTCATAAATGGGCCTATAGAGTTTATTAAAGCAATGTTGTTGCCAACATAAAACAATACGTATATTGCTGCAGACATAAAAGCTATACCTTTGCTAACATGCATGCCTACAATAACTGTTAGAGACAGTCCTACGGGAGGCATTATCTCAACCCATTGAGTTCTATAAATAGTGTTCATGGATGAACACACAAGCGGGTCAGTCATAGCTGACACGTTTCTGTGCGCACTGTACAACCACTACTACTGCCATACTATTAGATCCTTAGATATGAAATTGGCGTTTTGTCGTACTGGCCACTTTGATCTCAAATATATCTTCTTTGGTTAGGAATTCCAATTTCAAATTTATACTGCTATTTACCCATGCATTTGTGTATCGAAAACCGTAATTCATTTGTTTTTTCTCTGCGTCACTCTGTTTACAAAATGGAAAACTTGAAATATAGTATTATTTTGGAGTACGAGTTCCACCGTGGCACCAGTGCTGCAGAAATGGCTCGAAGGATTAATGTGTATGGCGGCGGTGTCGCAAAAGAAAACACAGTGCGTTTTTGGTTCCAACGTTCTGGAAATTTCGACCTGCAGAACAAGCCCCGTGGACGTGCGGAGACCAAAGTTGATAATGAAGAATTGAAGGCTATTGTGGAAGCGGATCCATCGCAAACCACGTCCGAGTTAGCTGCAGGCTGCGGTGTTAGTGATAAAACTGTTTTAATCCACTTGAAGCAAATTGGGAAGGCGAAAAAGCTTGAAAGGTGGGTACTTCATGAATTGAGTGCAGCAAACCGACAAACGCGCGTTTACGACGGCACAATAATTAAGGGATTTTAAATCAAATTATTTGCGTAAATTGGTTGTTGGAAAATTGGCGTCTCGGGTTTGAGCATCGGCATTCAAACCCGAGACACCAATTTTCCAACAACACAAAAAGTCCAACGCTAACAAAGCCGCCAACCGATTTTGACATTGAGAAATTTAAATCAAACTCTGATTCAAACTCTGAATCAAAAATCTGATTGCGCGATGAAAGAAAAAAAGTTTATAATTTAAATATGCGCAGTTTCCATGGATAAGATTTAGCTAAATCGAATTTTCTAACCCAAAATTCTCTGCATACTAAATTTAATGGAAATACTTGCAGCCGTTTCCAAGATTCCGTATATATACATGATTTGCTCATTTAAAGTTTAAGATTTACATTTTGACTTGAACTTTGTTCACTACACAAGAAGATACACGTTTAAATGCAAGAGTTCGAATTACTTTTATACTTAAAAGTACACCCCACATATTCTTAAAATTAAACACGTGAAAGTAGGTGATGATGATTGTGAGGGATGTAGATATGTAAACGAATGAAGTATTAATTGATGGTGGTGTGCCGTGACGTGGGCTCATGAATATAGATGGGGTGTACTTAATAACAGCCGTCACTTGTTTTAATAGAACTTTCTAGAAGTTGTCATGAATTGAAAAAAATGTTCGCAACGATATTCGAACTATTTTTGAAGTGAAACTGCTTTAGCCACGTTGATAGTGAAATTTTAAAGTCGCGTCATGTCACGACGCGCATCACGACACGGTAAATATAACCAAACCAACAATACCTAGGTATCAAAACTATTTGGAGCAAACAGAAACTATAAATTTATCTGAGTACTTATTTTTATAGAAAGATGCTCAAATTGCAATTTAATAATTACTAAATCTTGCATTGATCACGTCTTTCGTATATTCGTATTTATGTCTGACAATAATGTTTTAAAGTATTATTTCATTTATCTTTATCTTTTCCGTTACCTTTTCAGAGTTTAAATTCTTCTTAAATTCAAATAAAATTAGTTCTTTTAAATTCAAATAATACCATACATGGCTCCAATATGTATAATAATTACATTCTTATCTAAATAAACCTTGAACTTTAATTGCGGCTAAAATACATTCGTGCAAAAATATTAGTGAAGTTTCCGTAGCGCCGTAGAGCCTTCGTAGCAAATCGTAGCCGTTCGTAGCGTTGTAGCTAGTAGAAGCGAATATATGATTTATACAGCGAGTGTTTTTTTTGTATTATTAGGATTCCGTAGTACTACAAGGAATCCTTATAGTTTTACTCAGTCCGTCTGTATGTCTGTTAGCCGTTTTAGCTTCCGTAATTATGAATATAAATGCATGAAAGTCGAAATTATAGATTGTGCATAGATTATTGGCGTCTCATAATGATTTTACATTACAATAATATGTGAAGTGGGGATGATTTTTTTCTGATTGTACCTCTTCGAGTGGGGTGTCGTTGAATTGATATTTTTAACTAAAGGCAAGGTTTCATACATGATATTTTTATATAGTGAACCACTTTCAAGTAGCTGGCCTCCAAAGTGTTTATCAAGTTGGTCGCCCTCCCTATTCCCATCTACGATCTCCCTATTTCTATCATCGTTTCCAAACTATATGGGATAGAAACTTATAACTCTCCATGCTGATAGCGCTTGTCAAAATATACTTTTGAGGACAAAACGGACCGTTTCGCTGAAAATAACTTTTGGTGTAATTTGAATAAAACCTATTACGCGGACATGGTTACGGAACACTCCGTGGTCAAAATTCGCCCCTAATGATTCATATAAGTTTAAACTTCATAAGGATTCTTTTGCATATAAGAGAGAAAACATAATGAAAATGTTGTAACAGGATTGATATATATTGACGTTTGATAGGATTATATACACCTTGATAAATGTCAAGTTATATATAATCCTGTCAAACGCATGGTTGTGTGTGTTAATAATCTTAGGTGATGTGTGTTGTTGTAATTTTTATTTATTTTATGAATTTCTAAGCAATATTTTTAAATGTTAACTTACTGCACATCTTCCTCTATAAAACTTTAATTTACCCTTCCAAATTTCGTACTCCTTCGTTCGCACAATTCTCGTAAGACTGTACCGGATATTTTTGCTTCACGTATTAATGATATACTAGAGGTAGAGGTTCGCCTGTGGTCGAAATTCGACCATAATTCATATTTCAATTTCAAAGTTTCAACTTTTTTAAGGTTTCTGTTGCCTCTTAGATACGCAATTAAA
Organism: Phengaris arion; assembly: GCA_963565745.1. NCBI lineage: Eukaryota > Metazoa > Arthropoda > Insecta > Lepidoptera > Lycaenidae > Phengaris > Phengaris arion. The sequence continues at coordinate 6,147,828 of OY751431.1, forward strand.
AATATTATGTAAATGTTGTTTATGGATTGTGAAAGAAAGATTGACGTTAACTCATTGACAATTGTGTCAAACCTACTGTAATATAAACCAACATGGTAATATGGGTGAGGTAGTGTGTGTTGTTGTTATTTTTATAAATTGAATATATTTCTAAGCATTATTTTTAAAAATATTAGATTTCGGCACGCCTTCTTCCACTTAAACTTTAAATGTGCCAAATTACACACTGATCCGTATGCACTTTTGAACTTTTTGCTTCACGTATTATCATAATGATTCTGTTAAAGCATCTCGTATTACTGTAACATACTACACCATGTACCGCCTGCTCAAACTGTCTCGTTACTTGTACTTAGTTGATTAAGTTACTGTAACGTGTCGCTCTTGCGGTGTCTCCACCTCTCCCACGCTTAATTTTAAACACTTCATATTATATTACACGATAGATGTATGAATATTTGAATCGATGTATAGATCAAGGTAACTATTATATAAGTTGAAAGTGAAAAATATTTTTTTGACGTGATAACGTCTTATAATTCGATGGTGCCGGCTGCACGCAGGAAAAAACATGACTCATGCCGTTACCAGCGTTACCTCGTTAAATATGACGCATGTGCCGTTACCTCAGCTGGCCGTGCCTTAGGTATGTGAGCGGTGGGATGGAGAGGCGGGGGCGCTTGATGTTATTACTCAGTTCGGCGCCGGACTTCGCGGTGGCAACACGCATCTCATGTGTTTTGCGAGCAGCAAGCAACTCGCCCCCTCACCCCTGTCCCTACCTAAGGCCCAAACAATTAGTTCCGCGCGCACTATAAACATGACGTTGTCACGTTCAACTATCGTCAGTAAACCGACTTTACAGACAACCTATTTTTTTTAATTTCCAAATGAAACTTAACAAGCTTTTTTCGGAAAGTCAACAGAAAAAAATACCGCTGGTTCAACCCTAACCCGACGAGAAGAACCGGCGTAAAAAACTCGCACGGGGCAATCTTTTAGCAAAAAGATGAAAAATTGTTCCTGTAAAAGCAACATATATTTTACATTGTAAACTTGTGTTATTATGTTAGATATAACGAAAGTTAAAAGTAGACACGTACACAGAGACAGCCTTGTAGTGGGGTCCATTCCCACGGTGTGCAGTCGTTAGCAAAATGTACGTACATAAAATCCAGTAACTCTAATTTTTAGTGAGTTTTAACACTGTTGGTTATTCGGTGGTTTAAGTGTGATTTTCCACAGCATTTTGGAGTGACAACCTCTTATGGGAGAGTAAACCGCTTCGTTACGTAACGCGTTACGGCGCCAGTCTGTCTGGCTTCCCTTTCTCTCATGCATACGGCAGCGGTAGGCAGGCTCCTCCTCTCTCACTCTAACCCACAGCGCTAGCCGTATCAAGATTTATTAATAAATAACCTTTCCTTACAAAATGTATGTAGCAAATGTAGCATAATGTATTTTAAAATTTGAAACTATTTACTACAAGTAAATAATTTCAAATGTTTGACATTACTACCTAAGGCCCTGGAGAGTATTACATATTATGTAGTGTAAACAACAGGCATGCGCAAGTTGAATATAAAACCAGAACATTAAACAGCACAATAAAATATATAATTTATTGTAAGTTGTAACAATCTAAGTTCCGTGTTTAAAAATAGTTGGCGCCGCAGTCTATAATTTCCCGCGCTTCGAGTGCACTACAGTATTGCAGGGAATATGGCCGTCTACTCGATTTAGAGCTAAAGGTGAGAATGCACTGGACGACACGAGCGCAGAGAAAGGACACGACGACGTGACGCAGCGTAATTTTTTAATAGGGGACAAAATGGAGGGTTTTTTCAAGGAACATATTTTTTCTACTTACTCGATCCCTACGCGAGTGTCACAATATAATTATCTAGAGATTGTAGTTATATAATATTTTGTCTGTAACATTAGATGCCTCAATGGCTTAGAGCTTGTATCTTGACTCCGGAGGTCGCGGGTTCGATCCCCGCGTTTGAACAACACAAAATATTATTTTCAAGTCTGGTTAGGATTGAGGACAATGCAGACTGATCACGTAATTGGCATGTAAAAATTCGGTCCTGCGTCTGATCTCTCGCCATTTGTGTCGTACATCCGTCCCACATAGTTACGAGAGTAAAGGAAAAGAGAGTGCTCTTGTGTACTGTCCACACAATTAGGCACTATAAAAGAACTCTCGCTTAGCTGGAATGATTTCAACGAAACCGGTCACCGTCGCCGAAGTCATGTCCACCTTATTTTTTTACTCATTTCCTACTCGCCTATAAATAGGCCGCACTCTTTTTTTTCTAAAATAGTGTTATCTGTAAAGGCCTATTGCGTATACACCTTTACACTGACAATCTGAAATTCAATTGAAATGATTGCAACTTTGCTTTAAACGACTCCAGCTAACCGAAGTTGTAAAGGTGAAGTATCAACATTATTCAAAGGTTGCACGTGTACGAATTACTATACGTACTTCGACTTGCGAGTAGGTATTTGGTTTTTAGGGTTCAGTAATACTACAAGGAACCTTTGCAGTTTTGCTCTGTCCATCCGTCCGTCTGTCTGCCCATAAAAATTAAAAAATTAATTAAATTTGGTATAGTCATGGGGTTTGTATCACTTTATCTTATCCGTGGGTTTGTATAGATTTTGATTTCGACATCGTAAAATGATAATAATTTTATGTTTTAGGCGTTAGATAGAGATCTTTGTTTTTTTTTCAATGTGTGGCGTATCGAATTGGTCCTATATAAAAAGGCAATGTTTCATACATGACGGGTTTAAAAAGTAAACCATTTTCGAGTAATCGACCTCCAAAGTGGTTTACTAGTTGATCTCTCCCCTGGAATTTCTAAACTATAAGAGGTAGAAATTTGTAACTTTCCATGTTGATAGGTCATGCTTAATACTCAAATATTCTGAGGAAAATTACTCTCTTTAGGAAAATTATTTTGAGCGATATAGGACAATAACTTTTGATGTAATTTAAAACCTATTGTATTTTGATAGCTCCGGAACCCTTCTTAGATTTGTACTGACATGCTCTTGATTAAGTTATTCTAAAAAATAATAATTTAAAACTTATTTTGACAACATGTTCAGGTTAATAAGAAATTCAAAATCCTAATTTCATCTGGCCACTAATATATTGACTTTACTCTTTTCTTTTGATTAGATAATTTAAAAAATCTTACATGTTTTGATATTTTTATAATCGTTTTCGTTTACAATAGTATTTCTAATATGATTGGTTTAGTCTAAAAATATATTTAGAACAATTATAAATTGGTAATAAACCCCGTTGACGAGTTATTTTAAATTTCAAACGCACCTAATATAATACCAATTAAACTATCTGTAAACTTCAGACCTCCGCATCACTTGGATTCCATTATTATTCCAACTGGAGCCGGAAATTTTATGACCGAATTTCATAGCTGGAACAAACATTCCACACATAAAAATAATAATTATTATAAACGTTTAAATTTTTTCCGCAGCTCCACGCTCTTTAAGGAATAACACTGTAAATGAAATATGTTGAACAGTAGATTATAGAAAATAGGTACACGTGCCAGCTCCCAACTGAAACAAATAAATTGCAACCTTCTCGTGTTTGTTGCATTTCAACAAACAAATTACTATTTATGGAAGTGGATAAACAAGTCCAGGGGGAAGGTCAAGTTCTACATTTCATATTATAATGGTCTCTTTCGCCTGGTGGTGATTTTTTTTATTGATATTGACCAGGAAACGAGCAGACGGATCGCCTGATAAGCGATTACCGCCGCGCATGGTCACTGTGTTCCTGATCCTCAAAATCCCCAACCGGGCCTCCGGTAACCTCACTCACTCGGAGAAACACAATATAGTAAGCTTTATTATAACACCGGTTTTCTATGAGGCCGTTATCCAGTCAAGCTGGCCCAATCGTGCCGATATAGAAGGGTTGTGTTGTGGTTGTGAAGTTTAATCTATGATAATGGAATCGATTAGCTTTAGTGACTATAGTTAAAAATAAGTAAAAACTAAAATTTTGTTGATTTTTTGAACTCAAGCCTTTAATTATGCAGATATAATATTTCAGTATCGTGCTCTACCTTGTAAGCTATAATTCACATTACTTTTTTGCACAGTAATTGTTATAAGTAGCATTAGACGCCAGGGTCTTAAATAATGCCGACACACAGTTAATTATTTTTACTAGCAAGAAGTTCTCGTATAACTGGCACATCTACTTGACAGTGTCCTACTTAAGTCAATCTTACTCAAGCTACATAAGCAAAGTAGTAATTAGTACATCTATCGACTTCTGTTCACCTTCAAAGCATTTTACAACTTACAAGAAATTGGCTACGAGGTTACATACATTTTGGCAACGATCAAAGACCTTTTGACGTGTTTTGATCAATCCAAGCATACTATATCCAAGCTATAACCTACTCGGAATGTTATCTGCAAACAAATAAATTTAATATTGTTAATTAATAATAAAAATTATATCTATGGTCGCTTCACACCACGTCAATCTAGCCTTGTGGTAAGTATCCGAAGAACTTGTGTTACGAGTACCAGATACAGGAAGTATATTTAATACTTTTATACTATGCATATATTTAAGATTTTTATTACATTATAAACATATTTAATATACATCAATTACCCAGGAACATTGAAAACTTTTTGTTCCTTCGGCGGGATTTGGCTGCGACCTTCGGCTTGAGCGTCGACCCACTAATCACTGAGCCACAGAGGCCGTCCGTTAATTGGTGAGTAAGATGATTAAGATTGACATTGTTAAATAAAAACTACGTTCCTCTCGGCCCTCTTGCCGAAACGTACCTTATATGAATATAATAACTCACTACATCTACAATCTTTGCCTAAATGGTTCTGAATTATGTAAGTACCCTTACACACGCGCCGCTGCGGCGCCCCTGAACTAGGGTTTGTATGTCATTTTTTGCCGCAGCGCCGGAAGTGAACGCCGCAGCTCCTGCCGAATTCCATATAAAATCTGGCGGTGCCGCCGGAGTTGAGGCGCGTGCGTGAACTTTTGATTTTAATTAAAAGAAGTTAATATAGAAAGCCATAGCCGCGCTATATTAATTTCGTTCGAGAAATATTATTTTTTATTTTAGATATTTAGGATAATTTAAATTTTTCCGAGAGAATAATATTTTTCCTGTTGCTTTTTGTGTTTTCTAATGCTTCTTTCTGTGTAATGTAGTTTGTATAGTATAAATAAACACTTATTTTCTTTTTTTAATATACATAGGTACATATAACAGTTTCTAATGGTTTAAAAAATACATTGGTTTAAAAATACCATGCATTTTTAAAAAGTTTGAAAATGCATTCCATTTAAAATGTTGCCAAGACACAAACATGATCATGTAAAATGTTGCCAAGACGCGATTCTTGATTGCTATGTTAGAAAGCTATCAGATCTCACATAGAGCCTAGCTTCTCTTTCTACACGCCTTAAATACAAGCCCTTACTCCACAAACTCTATGCCTTAGAGCGTTTTCACATTACACGATCCGATATCGCTTATCGCGTCGATAATTACCAAAGACATGAGAAATACAGGTATAATATATTTTATATACTTACATTGTAGAAGAAATGGGATAAACGTGCCTCAAATATAAAAAGTACTGGCAATTAAAACTCAAATGTGGGCTTACCCACGTTAAGCCCATATTTGAGTTTTAATTGCGTAAAGGTGTTGGTTTCAAAATTAAAAGGCAAGAAACAACATTATTACACTTTTATTCTCAATAGTAATAAAACAAAATACAAAAAACAAAATAATAACGACTCTGAACTTATTTCACTACTTAGTACTTATTTTCACTAACACTCTTTAACAAGAGCACCAACAGTTCTCAATCTGAACCTCCCGCCACGACGGCTGGTAGTTTAGTGTCCCGTGATCGCTCCTTGAAGGGAAAATGCGATCATCACCCCCACAAAGCCGACCGCGAAGTAGTCAGACCACACTCTGTTGGCGCCAACAAACATGGCGCTAGTGTTAATTATACTTTTGTATACCCGCCAATTATACTATAATATAAAAAGCTCACAGCTCTCATCGCTATTCTACAAACAACTGTAACTGACCACTTTGCTACTCTCCTCTATCATTCAAAATTAAAACCAACATACAATGTGACTAGAACAAAAACTGAGATGAACCTTGACAAGGCTATGTGATTTGCGCCAAAAATCTTTCTGAATTACTAACCTATAATGATCCTAATTTTTAGACGAATTGTCTTATATCTGAATTAACTGAAATACTAAAAGATACTATAAAAATATAATATAATAATAACTATAAAAATTCTAAAATCTAAGATTATACTCAAGCCCTGGGTCACCCCTGGCATCTTGCGCTGCATAAAACATAGAAATAAATTACAGTTAGATTTATGAAAGGACACTTACAATGAAATATTAAAAATAACTTACATCCGATATATAACACTGCAATTATTTTAAAAAAAAACTTAAGCGTCAATTTGAAAGGGAACTACTAAGTCTATTAGTAATAATAAAACATTATGGAATAATATAAAAAATATTACATACAATAGCAAATCTAAGTGCGACAATAATAATGCATTAATTAATCTTAAAACAAATCCTATTAAATCTATGAACTTTATCAATAATTATTTTTCCAATATTGGCAAGGAACTTGCACAAAATATATAAAGTATCTATGAACTATATTTTTAATACTATGAACACCTCAGCAACAAGCTATGCAGGCTATGCAGGCTATGTTAATGAAGTCAAAACAACAATTTTGAATTTAAGATCCAATAGCACACCGGGCTGGGATAGCGTTCCAATCAACTTCCTAAAACATGCCATAAACGAAATTGCTCCAATAATAACTCACTTTGTAAATATCTGTTTCCAGAAAGGTATCTTTCCAGATTCACTAAAAAATCTATTATCACCCCGGTTTTTAAAAGTGGTAATAGAGATGATGTGGGCAATTATAGGCCAATATCTGTTTTACCTGCTATTTCAAAAGTTTTGGAAAGACTACTTAATGTTAGACTTCTTGATTACCTGAACAAATATGATTTGATATCCTCCTCACAATTTGGCTTTATGCGCGGTAAATCAACTGAAGACGCAGTAATGACAGTTAGTCAAGTTGTGACGGAGCTGGTTGATAAAGGACATAAATGCCTGGCAGTTTTCCTGGATCTTAAAAAAGCTTTTGACACCCTTTCTATACCCATCCTTATACAAAAATTTGAAAAAATTGGAATCAGGGACACCATCCTCTCTCTATTTACATCCTATTCATCTGGCAGAATGCAAAGGGTCTAGGTTCAGCAGCATTTCAGTGAGGATACTATAGTTTCATACGGCGTTCCTCAGGGTAGTGTGCTAGAGCCAACACCATTCCTCATTTATATTAATGACATATGTAAATTAAAAATAAAGAATGCCAACATCCTGGCGTATGCTGACGATACGGCAATCATGTTTACCGGAAAAAAATGGACTATTTTGAAACAAAATGTAGATCATGGAATGATACAAGTGGCTAATTGATTGACAAACAACCTGTTGACCTTAAACACAACCAAAACTAAATATATCTGTTTCATCATTCAAAACCGCATGCAACCTGACTCTAACTTTAACATAAGGATCCATACTTGCCGACTTGGGATATCACCGACTTGTTGTAACTATCCCCTTATTGAAAAAAGTTGATAAAATAAAATATTTAGGCGTGATAGTCGACCAAATAATTATCATGGCACCCACATCTCAAACAGGTAGCTCTTAGAATTAGTTAATTGAATTGGATTTTTAAAACACTTAGACAAGTTGCACCTGTAATAAAATCTAGTAGACGTCATCTACCGCGGAATATTCTACAAAAAATATATGTAGCTTTGGCAGAATCGATTTAAATCTACTATATTCCCGTCTGTGGAGGTGCCAGTAAAACAAAAATGCTAGAGTTAGAAAGGGCACAAAGGTCTTTATTATAAATTATTCATTTTAAGAAAAAGATTGTGAAGAATGATGGTGTTCACCAAATGACGATTTATATCGAATTAGTAATGCATTTACTGTTCGTGAATTATATATTCTTTCCACAATTATAAAAAAACATAAAACTGTCCATAGCTGTCTTAAGCCCGGTCGTAGAAAAACAAATTGAACTCCCCAAAGTAAAAACTGACTTTGCGATGAAACAGTATAATAAAATTTCTATTATCGTTTATAATAAAAGTAATAATACTATAAATATTAAAGATAAATCTAGCAGAGAGATAAATAAATTATTAATAGAATATCTGCAGCCTTTATGTTACAAAGAAACTGAAAAACTAATAGAATATTTAAAATACATGCATTCACATATACAATGCAAATATCAAAATAAAAATATTATTAAAAGTATAATAAAAAGTTATTTTGAATATTTTTAATATTAGTAGAAACCTAAGATAAAACTTTTTTATCGTACTTAATAATGATCTTAATCTTTAAAAGAATATATTATGTAATAGTTTTAAGTTATATTTGGTAATCATTTACTAAATGCTTGTTTAGATATGGAAGAGCGTTGTTACCTGATACAGGCTATTGGCCTACTAGGTGACTTCGATTTCTATTTCTTACTTTTGTAACTGTTTTTTAAGGAAATAAAGATTTCATTCATTCATTCATACTTCCAAATTGTTAGTCAATTCAGCAGCTAAAGTGGGTAAAAAGTATTGACTAAACTCCAATTAAAAAATATATATTTACATATTATAGGTTATTAAGTAACACTTATAGAATGGCCCTTCATGATATCTACCACCGGTTCACGCTAACTAGCCCGGCGAGAAGAACCGGCGTAAGAAACTCGCACGGGTTTTAGTATATTTTAGTATATCTATATAATATGACAAATAGATACATAGTACATAGAAGCAGTCTTGCATGGGGCCAATTTATTCCCAAGATGTGTAGTCGTTAATAAAATCATAAACCTTAAAATAAGCTTTAGCACACAAAGCTCTTTAACAACTTTTTTAAAATTTAAAAAAGGAAAGATGTTGAACGTTTTCTGGGATTTGATTGAATAGGCGTATACATTGGCCTTTGAAATACTTACTTACTTTACTAATGACCCGTTTCAATAACCTATCTACCAATAACTATTTGTTTTACGTTTCTAACGTCAAACTTGTATCGCAAAAAACCTTCGAATTTTTTTGTAATAAATATAGATAGATAGGTTATTGAAACGGGCCGCTAGTCTGTCACCGGTATATCTAACTTTTTTATTTCTAGTGTTCCTACAATGATTGTCACTTTTCTTTTTGAAATGATTTATATTCTTTGTGACATACAACACATTGTCCAAAATGTATAATTGAGAAGAGACAGTCAGAATACTTATTTCTTTAAACGTTTCTCTCAGAGATTCGAAAGATGACATCTTATAAATAGAATGTACCTATAGCTCGCTTCTGTAGCACAAATATTGTGTTAATGTCCGCAGCGTATCCCCATAGAAGGATGCCGTATGACATTATACTAAGAAAATAACTAAAGTAAACTAGTCGCGTATGTCCTCGCGGGAATTCCTCTAATTTTTTAACTACATATGTTGCAGAACTGAGCCTATCTGCCAGATTTTCAATATGGGGACACCACATTTGAAACTTATACCTGCCTTTGAAACTTATACCTGCCTTTGTCATTATCCGCACGATATATCAGATACTGGATGGGATAATGAGAAAATGCACTACATTTTGCTGACGACATAAGAACGTTTTAGGGCCTTTAGTCAAGATACATTCGAGAAATTCGACGGCGAAGTTCGAAATCAAAAATGTATGGGATTTGACATAAGACATCGCTAAGTGACATATCGCTTGCGATGCCTTATGTCAAATCCCATACATTTTGTTTTCGAACTACGCCGTTGAAATTATCGAATGGCTTTTGAAATATATTCGATATCCGTTTATCCGATAGTTTATCAATCCGATAAACAATATCGCTATCGCGTAATGTAAAGACGCTCTTAGTCAAAATATGTAGGTTGGCCAGTTTGCTTTGGTTTCAAAATTATTGGATTAACAATTACATTATAATTACTAACCTAGTAATTACTATGTTACTGCGTAGGTAGGTACCTATATCGTGACCAATACCATTAATTCTATACTACATTTGTAATTAGTGTTATAAGCAGTTAAAATCTTTAAGCCTTAATGCCTATTAATCTGACTGATGACTTTTTAACTAGTGCTATTAAATTATCACATTCCGTCACAGTCAGGGCATAATCATGATTTTGCACATATTGATTGCAAGCCTCAAACTCTTCGATAGTTAAGTCAACAACTGAAAAGTGTTGGAGGGATCAGGGGGTCTAAAAAGGCCACCTTAGGTGTTTCATATAATGATTCATATATTTTTTTCAACTCATATTATGTGCGCCATTTTACGCATTTCAAACTGTCAAAATTGATGTTTTCTAATATGATGATGAATTTTTTGATGAAAGATTAGATGAATCAAGTAGCCATTTTACAATTTAAAGATTTTTATATGGATAAAAATATATGAAACATAATACATAACACAAACATAAACACTTACAGAGGCCTTTTTAGACCCCCAGTACCAAACGACAGAAAATCACGTTTGTTGTATGGGAGGCCTAGTTCAATATTTATTTCACCTATTCTACACTGGCGGACACATAAACTGCATCATAGTGCAAGATAACTTTCAATGAAATATAATTAGTGAAAGTGCAAACTGTTTTGATTTATTTCAAAAATAATGTTGACTGGTTCTTAATCTGATAAAAATCATTTCATGTGTGTATAGGTCAACTTTCCTCACTAAAAGAATCAAATTACTCCATTTGCAGCTTTTTGGAATGAAACAGTGAATAGAACAAAAATGACTTTATTGTAAAAATTTTACAATACTTAGAAAAGTAAAAGTTGTTTTTTGTTTTTAATAAGGTGTTTTACCTCCTCTTGCCCTAATAACTGATTAAAGTCGGTTTCGCATCGACCTGATCAGTGTTTTTAAAAGATCTTGCGGAGTATTGTCCCATTCTTGTGACAATGTTGATTGAAAAGTGACTTGTCCCATTGTTGTTAGGACCGGATTTCTTGTAAATACAGCTCTTTTTAGGTTGTTCCACACGTGTTCTATCGGATTGAGGTCTGGACTACGTTCTGGCCAATCCATGGAACGAATCTCAACCTGAGTAAAGTGTTGCTCAACTTGTCTCGCTGCGTGCATCTCGCGAGTATTATCCTGCATCAGAATGAAGTTTACGCCTGTAAATCCGCTAAAAGGTACCACATGAGGTTCCAATATCTCTGTTATATAGCGATGTGATGTTCAACCACGGTTACCACGGCCATGTGTGTCTGCGTCAATAAACGCAAGTTCATTGACGCAGTTCGTGACGTTCTGACGTTCGTGCATCCATCGATATGCCGCCCCAAACCATACAAGACCCGCCTCCAAATAGAACCCTCTCCTCAATTCAATTTTGAGCATATCGCTCTCCTCGTCTACGGTAGACTATTCTGCGACCATCAGCACCGTACAAACAAGTCCTAAACTCATCAGTGAATAATACGGAAGCCCATTGCTCTTCAGTCCAATTGTGTTCACGAGCAAATCTTAGTCGAGCTTGCCTGTGAGCTGCAGACAATTTTGGTCCATTTGCGGGTCTGAAAGGTGTGATATCACACTCTTTTAGCCTTATGGTGCGAGCACCAACTGCAACGTCACGTACCTGGTGGAGCTCATTTTTATTGCTTATAGACGTTAAAAACCGATTTCGCAAGGATATTGTCACAATAAACCTGTCGTCACGAGACGTTGTCACTCGAGTTCTGCCGGTTCCACGTCTTATTTTGAATGAAACTGTCTCCATAAACCTTCTGTAAACTCGGGAAACCGTAGACTGGTTTATATTTAAATATGCAGCAATTGTTCGTTGGTTGGCACAATTTGTGCGGCTTTTTCGGACGATACGTCCATATTCGTGAGAGAAAAACGTGTTTAAAATGAAAACAGACTAGCAATTAAACAATTAGTAACGATAATTCAACATGTAACAAAACAAAAAAAAAATAACCATCAATCACAACATTAACGTAACAACGAGTTAATCTTTAGTAAATTGACAAGATTTCTTCTATAGAATATTTTCTTTCTTTTGTGACAGTACCATATTTAAATTTGATTTTGTTTTTGTGTTTATAAACCAGCCTTTATTTTCCAATACCAATAAATGTAAAAATGTGTTACGTAATAAAATTTAATTGAATGTGTTCTTGCACTATGATGCAGTTTATGTGTCCGCCAGTGTATTACATCATCTCTGTCTAGTTATCGCGGTTTGCGAGTTACAGCCTGGTGACATTTAGACAGACCGACAGACAGCGGAGTCTTAGTAATAGCTTTTACCCTATGGGTACGGAACCCTAAAAAGTATGAACTACCGAAACGTGTCTCCCAACTAACTATGGATTAATCCCCGTAAATTTTCTGCTTACAAACAAACTTACCGAAACAAAATGAACCTGAAACCTGAAATACAGGGCTAAATAGCTTAGGCTCCAGTTCACACGCCATTGATTTTGTAATGTTTGTACCCTTATTTTGTTGTGTGAAAAATAAAGCATTATTATTATTATAAAATGAAAGTATCCGGTTGATTTAACAAATAAATCTCTAACACAATTTACACATCACCTGAATAGGTTTTACTTGGGTTGCACTTTATTTGTAAACATTTACTAAGTACTATTTAGAAAAATATTTTGTAAGCAAGTTGTTCTCTCTAAGAAAATATTTTTACTAAAACAAGTATGGAATGGCGTGCGTGTGGCACATTCAATTTCATTTGCGAAATTTCGCATTAAAACTATATTTTATCGCGTTATCCGTTATAGCTCATGAAATAGGTAATGTCGTAGTCATTTCTTTTTTAAATCGAAAAGTGTTTTTTTGTACACAGCAAATATAATATTGTTTTTATTAACAAAATATTAATGTTTTACTTACGCAACAAAGTTTTAAGAATCGACAATTTTTCATTTCATTCGTTATATTATTGAAGTGAAAACTTCTATAGTCGTGTTAGGCACTTTTTGGTAGGGGGAAAACTTATGGGTTCGCGTCACCGATACTTTTCAGTACTCTTTTTGTAGTTTTAGTAGAAAACGTACTAGCTTAGTACTAAGGCGGGTCAATAAGTCCGTAACTTTTTGAATTTCTAACCTCCTTACTGAAAAAGCAACACTACTCCTGTCAACAGGCATCTGTCAGTTGACTCCTATCAAAATTTGAACTTGCTGCGTCAGTTAGTTTGTGTTTTACAGCTATATTTATCAGACTATCCAGTAACTTAACGAAACAATGGAAAAAAGTGAATTTCGTGTGCTTATTAAGCATTATTTTTTGCGAAAAAAAACCATTACCGAGACCAAGACTAAGCTTGATAAATACTATGGGGACTCTGCACCATCGATTTCAATGGTAAAAAAGTGGTTTACTGAATTTCGTTGTGGCCTTACAAGCACTGAAGATGCCGAACGTCCTGGACGCCCAGTTGAGGTCTCTACACCCGAAACAATCGAAAAAATTCACGATATGGTGTTGGCCGACCGAAGATTGAAAGTGCAAGAGATTGTGGAAGCCATAGGCATCTCGTATGGCTCAGTGGTTTCAATTTTGAATGATCACTTGGGCATGAGAAAGCTTTCCGCAAGATGGGTGCCGCGTTTGCTCACAGTCGACCACAAACGCAATCGTGTAACAACTTCACAGGAAGGTTTGGCGTTGTTTAATCACAATATGGAGGAGTTTTTTAACCGTGGACGAAACATGGATCCATCACAATACACCAGAGACCAAACAACAGTCAAAACAGTGTGTTTCTAAGGGTGAATCGGCGCCAAAGAAGGCCAAGGTGGGTTTGTCAGCCAATAAAGTTATGGCGACTGTTTTTTGGGATGCACGTGGGATAATCCACATTGACTATCTTCAAAAGGGAAGAACAATTAATGGGGAATATTATGCCAACTTATTGGTCTGCTTCAATGAGGATTTGAAAAAAAACCGACCTCATTTGGCCAAGAAAAAAGTTCTTTTTCACTAAGACAATGCAAGGGTGCACACATGTGCAGTTGCCATGGCAAAAATCCATGAATTGGGCTATGAATTGCTCCCACATCCACCCTATTCTCAAGATTTGGCTCCGAGTGACTACTTCTTGTTCCCAAACCTGAAAAAATGGCTCGGTGGAAAAAGATTTGACTCCAATGATGAAGTCATCTCACAAACAAAGGCCTATTTTGAGGACCTCGACAAATCATATTTTTTGGAAGGGATAAAAAAATTGGAGAAGCGTTGGACAAAGTGTATAGAGCTCAAGGGGGACTACGTTGAAAAATAAAATGATTTATTTATCAAAAAATCTGTGTTTTATTCCAAAAGTCACGGACTTATTGACCCGCCCTCGTAGTTTCGCCAAAACAGAGTTGGCAACACTAGAATGAATCGCTTCAGTCAATCCGACCGATTGATCTCGAAATTGCACACAGACGATACGATTTTGCATCCGTTCAGGCCAATCTGAAGGTAAATTGGAACGTGTATGGGAGCCCTAAGAGTTCCTTGTAGTTACTACGGAACCCTTAAAATTAGAACATAATTTATAACCTATTCGTTATTCTGATGATTCACTGTGACTGTAAAGTTATATCACAAACCGTTTGGTATTTTTTGCGTGAAAGTATCACAAACATCCTCACTAACTTTTACTTTTATAATAGTAGTAAGATATTTTTATTTACAACAACAACAACAACTACAAAATATCAAATACATCGGTAGGTAAAGAGAATAAGGATAGCCCAAAGGCACTTAAGCTCGCTAATTAATAATGATTACGGCGACGACTAAAACGACTGATATAATATGTATAGGATATTGTCAAATATTTATGGGTCCGGGGACGAACGACGACGAGCCAAGCTCTAACTCACCTATCCTAACCCAACCTAAACTAACCCACGGACTGGCTGTCGCCTCCGCGGGTTATATAGAGCTTGGCTCGTCTTCGTTCGTCCCCGCACCCATAAATATTTGACAAATTGAACACAGTCAACAGTTAGTATGGGAAAATTCAGTCGTTTTTAGTATTTTTCAAATGTTTCTTACCGTTTAAACCTTCCCTGAACTTCCACAATTATTTCAAGATCAAAATGCCAGCCGTTCTCATGTTTTAGCGTGACATTAGAAGATTATGTACCGAAGTTAGCAAGGGCGGATAGTAAGACAGACGGATGGTCAGAGCGAAACTATATGGCTCCCTTGTAGTACTACGGAACCCTAAAAATTGAGAATAATAATTTGCTAACTACAATTTTAGCAAAAACACGGATCCCTTCTCTATGAAAAAATTGAGATAATATCCAAAACGCTAGTCAACTTGACACAGTGTTGCCATGACAATTTATGTTTTGACGACATTTTTCTTTTAAATATCAACTTCCTAGGTATTAGCCGTAATACCTGTACTTGTGCTTAACAAGCAGACAGTAAGCCGCTTACTCAGATTACCTATTGGTTTCATTCAAGTCCACTTAAAAACTGATCCTTATATTATCTAATATATAAAATTCTCGTGTCATAGTATTAGGGGGAACACTCCTCCGAAACGGCTAGACCGATTGTAATGAATTTGTTTTGCATATTCGGCAGGTCTGAGAATCGTTCGTAATCTATTTTTTCAACCCCTATATGACCCACCCCTGAATATATATTTTATATTTTTTCGACAATTTTTTTTATTTTTATGTGACGTGGCATTAAAACACATATAAAATGGCAAAACATATTTGCCGGGTCAGCTAGTGCTTATATAATACGCTCGTATGTTATATGTTTTAATCCAGAGCCTAAAATACCGTACCAAATTTCATCGAAATCCATTAAGTAGTTTTTTCGTGAAAGAGTAACAAACGTCCATCCATCCATCTATTTATCCATCCATCCTCACAAACTTTTCACATTTATAATATTAGTAGGATTTTAGATCTTAATTACTTAGTAAAATAAGTTTATTTTGTTTAATTTGGTAGTTTAAAGTCTGAGGCCTCATTATACTATCATAGTTTTTAAATAAGGCCTAAAGACATTGTTTTTGAAAATGTTTCATGTTGACTATGTTTATGGCAGAAGTTGCCGTTTTTTATTTGTACATTACATTGAAATTTGTTAATTCGTATAAATAGTTTTTGATTTATTTTAATTCCCGCTTAGCTAGGCTTAATTGGCCGCACCTACTATACATACCAAATATTTTTGAAACATAGAGGAACATTAAACATATATCTCTCACTAACGATACCTTTTGTGTTAAGTAGTAGTTATATAAATAAACTTACTTTCTCCACAGCCGTATTCAATCTCTTTTGTTATTTCAATTTGTATGCAGATCGGCTACGATTTTCTTAGGTTCTGTAGTAACCGGGCACGTCAAGACCTAGCTCTCAATACAGAGCCTGGAAGAATGAATTTCTCACTGGCCCAACTTGTATCAGTTACGTCACAACAAGGTTTGTGGTTATATAAGGGGAATGTCAATACCTGCCAGGATATTTACAAGCTATTTACATTATCAAGTTAATAAGAGAATTGGAGTACCTACAGGTAAATACACAATGTTTGTCAAGTGAAACTTATGTTGATAAATTATTGTTTTATTAGAAAAAAACGAAATACCTACTACAAAAATGTTTTATAGTAGGTATTTCGTTTTTATTTCATTTATCGTCATATAAAAATTAATTTGAATGTTTACGATTGGAAACAATCGATGTTAAATAATACTTATATTGAGCTAGGCCTTTAGCTTCGCCGCAGATGTTTTTTATTGATAATGTATTTTATCGATTCCATTTCGAACACTGCGTTTCCTTTACGTAACTGTAACGATACATACAAACAAACAATCATAAATCCGGGAATAACTCACGACATCATGTGTTTTAAGGTGGCCATGTTTGTTGCCGTCAGTCGACACACATCTAAAATAACACAATGAAACAAAACAATCATGAAATAGAAAGGTTTTTTTACCGATTATGATAGTATTATGGGGTTTTGAGGCGGTGATTATCGATCGCGGACACACGCGACCGCGGCTGATAGCGCGGCGGCTGATGACTGGCGAGTGGCAAGCTGGGCCTGCGCGCGCCGCCACTAAGGCGGCCTGCACACTGTGTTACCATGTAAAGCTAAATATAGATTATGTGTACTAAGGATTTGTGATACACATAATCTATGGAAGCTTCCACACCACGAGAATCTCGTCCCCTACTAAGTATACCAAGAACTTGTATGATTAGCAGGTACCAGACAACGGGAAACTTATATTTATACTTTAACTAGCTGTTTCCCGCGGCTCCGCCCGCGTACATACAGTATCCCTCGGGAACACTACTTTTTCGGGATAAAAAGTAGCCTATGTTTGAATCCAGAGTCTAAACTACTACCATACCGAATTTCATCGAAATCCGTTCAGTAGTTTTTGTGTGAAAGAGTAACAAACATCCACGCTTTCACATTTATAATATTATATATATATAGTAAGTATAATATATATATAGTAAGGATACCAGTTTATCGTTCTAAATTGTTTTATGTTAGTACGGGTATTACTAGAGACTTACGCATATTACTAAATTCCATCCACGGAAATCGTACTTTATGCCAGTATAACAAAAAATGTTATGTTTGCTATCCCTATTCCCTATATACTATAAATTCCAATATTTTTTCATAATCCACAGTACGATCTATATACTGTAACCGTTTGAGAACTGGCGAGTGCTGGTGAAAATTTCAGTAAATTTAAAAAGTTTTTAAATATAGAGTGATTGTGTGACTAAATTAATTAATAATGTAAGCCGACGAGGTTAATATACTTACTTTAGACATTACATAGGTTGGTAATAATTACACAAGTTTTTTTGAATGCTTAATAAAAATAATCAGCTTAATTAGTTACACTGATGTTAAGTTGTATTCGTTTATAGCCACTTTGAAACTAAAAAAACTTGGATTTAAAGTAAATAATTTATGATCGGTGAAATTAGATGTTTATCGAGTTGATATACATCTGGCCATGTTGCTATTTCCTGATAATAAGTGACTAACGGAGACTTATCTCACTACTTACTATTATAAATGTGAAAGTTCTGGATGGAAGGATGGATGGATGTTTGTTACTCTTTCAAGCAAAAACTACTGAATAGATTTTGCGCGGCTCCGCCCGCGTAAATACAGTATCCCACGGTAACACTGTACTTTTTCGAGATAAAAATTAATCCTGATCTTAAATTACTACAAAACCAAACTTCATCAAAATCCGTTCTGTACTTTTTGCGTGAAAAAGTCACAAACATCCGCCCATCCACCCATCCATCCATCCCCATAAACTTGCGCATTTATAATAGTAGTAGGATACATATACCTAGCTGTATGCGGCAATCTTTACATCTGGAGGTGTTCACGCCCACGTGTATTTTCAATAAACAAGCCATGAGCATAATCATGTTTCTCCTATTTTTAGGGTTACGTAGTACTCAACAAACCCTTATAAAAAAAGGTTGTTTTCTCACCACAAGAACAATATCATACCAATGATTATACCGTTCTATTTAGCACTGAGACTGGTGCCTAAACGAGGCGTAGGTATTTTATGTGTCCTGTATTTCAGGACCCCAGACTTCAGACTTCCGTCCCAGATCCGCAGAGCAGACTGCAGACAGAGATAGTTTCGCCCTATCTCTCTGTCTGTCTGCCTGTCTGTCTGTCTGTATGTCCGCCCTTCTATGTTCTGTAATTATGAATCTAAATGTATGATCTTGGTTTTGGCATCATAAAATAATAATATTTTTAAGGGTTCCGTAGTACTACAAGCAATCTTTATAGTTTCACTCTGTCCCTCCGTCTGACTATCTGTCTGTATGTCCACCCGCCTAACTTGTGTTATTATATATATAAATGTGAGTAACGTGGTATAAGTCGTTAAAGAGAGTTAGTTACAGATCTTGTTTTTGGCATCATATAATAATAATAATTTTATATCTTAGGTTAGCTCTCCATACATGTGAAGTAGGGAAAATATTTTTCATTCTGCCCCATCACTTATGAACTTATGAACTAACGACGAATAGGTGTTTTTAAATTAAGCAAAATATCATAACATGATTGTTTTACAAAGTCGACTATTTTCGAGTAATTATCCTCCGAATTATAAGAACATAGAAACTTGTAAGTTCCTATGCTGATAGATTATGCTAAAAACTCTTTAGTAAAATTATTTTTAACTAAATCGGACAGTATTTTTGGAGTAATTTAAAGAAAACCAATTGCGCGATGATAGTTACGACCCAAGGAGGACCCAAGACATGTCCATCCTAGCCAAGAGCACATGTAGACATATTGTGCTCTTGGTCAGGTTATTTATTAAATGATACTAGCTTCTCCTGTTCTTTAGATGGTCCAAACCTATAAATATAAGGATAGAATATGTGTTACGCTGTATTTTCTATTGTATTTTATAATAAGCTTTATACATAAGTTTTACACAAGCACAGCACATGCATTTCAGAAGAGTTTTTTTTTTATAGTGTAACGTGATGGTAGCGCGGCGTTGCACGACGCAGCCATTCGTAGCGTTACTGCGTAGCGCCATATTTTTTTAAGCTACAAAATTCAGCATGAATTTTATTATTAATCTTAATTAAAAACTGTATAAAAGTAATTACAATTTTGTGTTGAAATATATTGTATTTAAATCTACATTTTGCGATCAAAGTACGAGCACTTAGAGGTCATATCTTAAATGATGACCACTAAAATAAGAGAACTGGTAATTGACTTCAAAAACAGTTAACTGTAGATACTATACAGCTACTTTTTTTATATTTAGAGGCTATAAACATTACTTAGGTAATGACTTTTCCCAGGCTGTTTCAACATTTTGATAACTGTAATGGATTATTAATATTGATGTAACATATGTACTATCAGGGAATCTAATTCATAAGCAGGTAGGGGGTTCTCATAATTTATTTGTATTGTAATGACGGCGTGCACTACAGTCACAATCCAATTGTCTATGACATGTCAGTTTGATATCATATTAAAAATTATGACAACAGTCAACCTGCTTTTGATTTAGATGCCCATAAAGTACATATTATATTTCCTTATTAGACGTGGTTCGTTACGTCATTTTCAAGAAACGTAACGAAACCAGTAACTTGGTTGGCGTCGCCTGTTTAAAAACTAGTGATTTTTGTAACTAGCTATTTTTATATTTACTAATTATATTTACTTACATAACAACAAAGAAACGTTACATTAAATTTCAAAATAAAATATAGACATTAATTTTTAGAAGAAAACTAGTACTCAAAATTATACACAAGTACAACGATGGACTAAAACAAACAAAATTTCATAGACATGTATATTATAGACGAGGCATGTTGAGGCAAAAAATGTCTCCAGTTAAATGGCGCCAATTTTGAGATCTTTGGGGACATTTTGACATTTTATGTATGGTGAAAACAAGTTGGCTGACATTTGAAGTATAGTGAAAACAAGATGGCTGACATTTGAAGTGTGGTGAAAACCAAGATGGCGTCACTTTTAATTGTATCAAGATTTGTTCTGTCAAATGTACGTCATAGCCTATCTTGAGTTTTAAAATCTTTGCTAAATTTAATTTAAATTCTAAGTGACGCTCGCTTCTCATAATCACCAGCTGTTGAAATTATTTACAAAAAGAGATCACTCTATTTTATTGTCTATCAAAGATTTCAAAACTCAAAATAGGCTATGACGCATAGATTATACAGATAATTTAGACTAGCCACACAGTAACTCATTTCCAAAAATGACTACTTGTAATTTTACTTGAAACTAGTGATTATGTTACATGCCGCGTAGCTAGTTATTGTATCTAGTGACGTGAAATTACGCCCACGTCTATTCCTTATCAATTTCACACATAATGAAAATTTGAAATTAATGTAGTCTCTATACAGAATTACCCAACCTTGGTGCACCGGTACCCCATTACTGTCCAGAAAAGATAAAAAAGGATAACCCCGCTCAATGGTGTGATAGACCTTGTGAAGTCTATATACTTGTAACTAGTAAGTAATCGAAGGCTATCACAGTAACCTTATATTGGCGTGCTGCTAGAGACTTAAATCTGATTATAAAACTAAGAGTCTGGTTTTATCATCAGTGTCAGCGTGTTACTATGTGTAGTCTCAGACCAAATAAAAAAGTGAAGGCAGAGCTTTGTTACATGAGGCGTAGTTTTGTTACATGTGTGCGTGAAATTGTGTAATTATACGGCGAGGCATAGCTAGTTCAGACCGGCCTCACTGTGTGGTTTGCAGAACTTTGTCTTCACTTTTTTGTTTGGTCTGAGTCATAAACGCATATGAATTAAAAGAATTTAAATAAAGAAGATAAAATAGAAATCTTCTTGTGTCTTCCAGAAATGAAAGAATTCCAAGCATGTTATATTAAAAAGAGAAAAATTATTATTTTAAACAAAAATTTAAACCGACTTCCAAAGTAAAAATGCACAAAAAAGTATGAAATAAATCTTATTATCATATCTAAATAATTCCCCTTTTAAATTCAGCTAAAATTTTAACTACGTCTACACAGTGTTCATAATTTTGATGTCGGTACAAGTCCAAACAAAAAAATATAAACACAGCCGAACGTATAACCACCTCCTTTTTTGGAAGTCGGTGAAAAAGAGGATTCCAAGCATATAATACGTAAAATTTACTCTAACTTTACTTTAAATATTTTTTGGTTGTTATTGGAAAACAAAACTCGCAATGAGTAAATAAAACTTGCATACTAACCACCTACTACTAACTACAATAGAACTTACCACCTCTCAGCCTGTTACAGACCAGAAACAGAACCGACGACCTCTGTAATTGCTCAGTGGTTGAGTGCGTCAGTGCTCAAGCCGGAGGTCGCGGGTGCGAAACCCGCCAAAGAAACAAAAATATTTTCTATGTTCCTGGCGCCTGGATGTGTATTAAATATGTGTATAGTATAATATTATTAAAATATTTCCGCTGTCTGGTACCTGTAACACAAGTTCTTCGAAAACCTAGCACGGAACCAAATTGTGGTGTGGAAGCGTCCATAGATATTATATTAAAAAAACAGGATTCGAACTGGCGACCCACAGGTGTTTCAACAATTACAATGTACGGCATGAAATTAACACCCACAGATGTAATTATGGCAACAATTAGCGCGGCTCATCTAATTAATAATGACATTGTAACGTCGCAGTGTGTTCCTAGTGCCCGTGAGACAAATGCCTTCCTCGGTGATTGTTTTTTATTTATTTGTGTTACATCCACAGCAAGTAAAAAAAAAAAATATTGGCCAGTTATAAAAAATCAAAGTGAAATTTTAAAATTGGAATACCTTGACTACGATTTACAAAAGTTGGATACGTTCTGCCTGCTACACACGTTACTATAAAACTGCACAGCTCGGTTAAGCCAGTGGTCATAAATACGCGACCCGCAGGACAACGTAATTTCTTTATATAAATTAGTTTTTAAGTAATTTGAAGTCTTCGTTATATTAGTTTTTATTTTCCCTCATTTTGTCTACATTGCTCCTTTGTCATCTGTTTTGAGCGTTTAAGTTGGTATGATGCTCTAAGGTCATCTGTATTAATTAAATGAAAATAAATAATTTTGCATTTCTAATATTACTTATACCTAGTACCTACCCTACCCTACTACAGATAGCTAGGTTTCTAACAAGTGCGGTCCGGTCCACCTTCATCTATTTTCACTATGTGGCCCATGTCTGCCAAAAGGTTGCCGTCCCCTGGTTTACAGCGGTAAATTTAACCGAACTGTGTGCAGTTTAATCGTTACGTGTATAGTGGGACTAACTAAACAATAATAATATAATTAATGGCTAAAATATAATTTTAGCCGATAAACAATTTCAATGTAAAACGAAACATTTTACCTGTAATGGTAAAATATTATATTCATTGATATATCAATCATCATCACATAATATAATTCTTATTGCAACGAATTCATAAATTAGGTATATTGTCTGCGATAATTTACAGGTGATTTTCATAGTATACATTCCGTCAAGCAGTTTTGAACACATTCTGAAGTATGGCAAACCGAAGGTTGAAGACGCCGACTGCCATTTTCAGGTGGAACTACGGAATAAGAAGATGCAGAGCATTCCTATACATTTCGCACAGAACTACTACAGGGAGATGTACAGTCCTACACTGACTAACGCCAATGGGAGTGATGAGTTTATACCTATGGAGAATGTGAGTCAATTAAGCATACTACTTAAGATAAAAGCTCCCCACACCGATTTCGGTGACGGTGGCCGGTTTAATTGAAACCAAGCCAGCTAAGTAGGAGTTATTTAATAGTTCCCAAGTGTTTGCGCAGTACACACGAGTACACTCCCTTCTTTACTCTCAAAACCTTCTTGAAGTGGGACGGATAACCGACATGACTGGCGAGAAATTAGGCGCAGGACCTACTTTTTTACATGCCCATGCGACGCATGGATCATCTTTCTTGTTAGCCAATCGGTAATCAGCCCGCTTTGTCCAAACCAAACTTGGAAACAACCTTTTTTGGTGTTCCAACGCGGGATTCGAACGCACGACCTCCGAGTCGAGAGCCAAGCTCTACCACTGGACCACGGAGGTTTGTTGGACCACTACTTAAGATATTATCACGAATATTATTGTCAAAACATAATTGATGCTATCTAAATAGATACCACCTTGAAAACAAATTACTCACTAACACTAGCTTGCTCTAAGTACCTAACTACCAAGTATCTATTCGGAGTAAATCATCTGCTAAAATGGGTTGGTAAATACGAGGGCTGCACTAAAAGTATCGGGAATGGAATATTTCCACTGCTCCTGTCATATTAAAATCTTTTTAATTTAAAACTCCTTGGTTTTAAAAATCGAATACTGTTTATTTATTTAAAAAAAGATTCTCGGTCTTGTCACAAGGTCTTGTCAAACTTGTTTAGTCGTTGAAGAAATGGAATTGACTCGAGAAAATTCTAGAGCGATGATTTATTATGACTTTCGAAGTGGTTTAACACAAAAACAGTGTGTTAACCGGATGATTTCTGCATTTGGTGATGAAGCCCCATCCAAAACCACAATTTATCGCTGGTTTGCTGAATTTCAACATGGACGTGTCAAGCTCAGTGATGATCCCCGTCAAGGTCGTCCAAAAACTGCAGTCACCAAGAAAACGTTGATGCTGTGCGTAAGCTGATTGAGGAAGATCGACATGTGACATACCGCGAAATTCAGGCAACTTTAGACACTGGCATGAGTCAAATACAAATAATCTAGCATGAACAATTAGGTGTAAAAAAGTTGTTTTCCCGATGGATACCGCATTTGCTCTGTGAAGAGCAAAAGGCGGCTCGCGTTACTTGGTGCGTCAGAACTCTCGTAAGATTCCACTCAGGATCCTCAAATGCTGTATACAACATCGTATCAGGTGACGAATCCTGGATATACGCGTACGAACCCGAAACAAAAAACCAGTCACGAGTTTGGGTGTTCGAAAATGAGTTAAAGCCAACAAAAATTGTTCGTTCACGGAGTGTTGCAAAAAAAATGGTGGCCACGTTTGTCTCAAAAACCGGCCATGTTGCGACTATTCCTCTTGAGGGACAAAGAACGGTTAATGAAGAATGGTATGCTAACATTTGTTAGCCACAGGTCGTTTCTGAACTCCGTAAAGAGAACTGTAACCGCCGCATCATCCTCCATCACGACAATGCGAGTTCTCACACCGCGCACAGAACAAAAGAGTTTTTAGAGCAAGAAATCATAGAATTATTAGACCATCTGCCGTACAGCCCCGACCTAAGCCCTAATGATTACTTTCCCTAAAATAAAGAATAAATTGCGTGGTCAGAGATTTTCATCACCTGAAGAAGCTGTGGACGCTTACAAAACGGCCATTTTGGAGACCCCAACTTCCGAATGGAATGGTTGCTTCAATGATTGGTTCCATCGTATGGAAAAATGTGTCAAATTTCGCGGAGAATACTTCGAAAAGCAATAAATACATTTTTAAATAGTAATGTTGTCACTTCCTTGATTCCCGAAATTTTCAGTGCCGCCCTCGTAATAGAAACTAGAGGTCGCCCTGCGGTCGAAATACGCCCATCATAATTCATAATATAATTTTTAAGTTTGAACTAATAGGGGTTTCTTTTGTCTAAAAAATTGCAAATGTTGTGCCAGATTGTAACGAAATTGTAGGTATAAGGTATCAAACGCGCGGTAGGGTGTGTGAATAATAATATTATTATTAGGTAGTGGTGTTGTTAATATTTTTATTAATTTTATGTATTTCTAAGCATTGTCTGAAAAAAAATCCCCTTCTGTACACCTTCCTCCACACTAACTATACCTGTGCCAAATAACATACTCCTCCGTTCGCACAATTCTCGTAAAACTGTACTGAAACTTTTTGCTTCACGTATATAGGTAATTATTATACATACACAAATTATTATAATTACTTATAAATAAAAAGTGAAAATAAAGTTAGTTATTATTCGTAAAATATAGTAAATTGTAAATGTAATAAAATAAACTACTTACTTAACCACGCTTTACTAAAAAGTAAATACAATGCAAAAAGAGAGAAATAAGATTTTGGCCTTCGGATTTTTGGGTTTTAATGAGTTCCGAAATTATTTGTGTACGTAACAATGGCGTCGACACAACAGTAGCCTTCAATTTATCACAAAAATCGTTTATTGTGTAGCTAAATTAACCGCGTTTTTATATAGAAGATGAATATCTAATATCCCTTCTGCTTGCTGTATTTTGACCTTTTTTAAATTCGTAATTGGATGATTTATACCGTGCGAAGTAACCACTCTTTCAGCTCTGTAGTGCCCGAGACCTTGCTTGCACCAACCTGCGGTTACTTGCTCAGCCTATCAAGACGAATGACTTATCAATACGTCTGTGGCCAGATGGGTTTCTCATCACGATGTTGCCCTTCACCGACCACCGTTTAAGCGTCTTACTATAGCTTTTTATCAATATAATATACGGGGGCGTTTAATCGCTTACAACTAGGAGAGAAGATTAACAGTAGAATACTGAAACGCTCATCAAAATTAAGAGCCCTCCTATTCACAGGCTGTCGCTGTCTCCGCTAGCCGAAACGACAAGGACAGCATGTGACTTGAGCATCACTTAATTTAACTATCGTTCCAGTATTCGGCCGTAAGAAGTTTATAAAAATTAAAATGTATGACATATTTACCGACCAAATGAGTCAATGCTCTTCGTGGTTCTAATTAAAGAATTCACCTTGACTAAGTCGCCTGGTGATCAGCTCCTTTGACAGTCTTATTCCATAACCAACGTTAACATTTCAGATCCTAGAGGAGCTGCTTAAGCGGTGCAACATAGAGCACGCAGTGTGGACGGCTGACAAGCTGGGCAATTTCCACCACGTGGTGTTTCCGGTGACCACGGGCGACGAGTGCGAGACCATGCTGCACTGTCTCACGCAGCTCGGCATCGGCGTCCGGCATAAGTCTATCGTGAGGTAAAAATTTTTTTTTTGTTGATAAGGACAACCGGAGGTCCACGGTGGTGAAAAGGCTTAAAAGTCAAAAGGCCCCAGAAGAACAAGATGCTACATGATGTCTAGACAAGGCAATGCAAGCAATGCTTGCCAAGTTGCTTCCGTAGCGTGTAAATCTAGGTTACAAAGTAAGCCTTATAGAATCGTATTTTCTAAAATATTTTTGTATTTTTTTTATGTATTTTTGCATTGAGCTACGGCTTAATATCTATGTATATAAAAGATAGTCGTGTTAGTTACATTATTTATAACTCAACGGCTGAACCGATTTGGCTGAAAATTGGTAGGGAGGTAGTTTTATTATATTTTTTTTAGAACCAGAAGACGGTTCTAAGCTACCTCTCCACCGATTTTTTTCTTCTTTTCAATCGTAGGAAATTTAAGTGCCCTGCCGAGTCTGTATGTCTGTATGTTCGCGATATTCTCAAAAACTACTTTCGTCGGTCGTTTACGTTTCGGTCGATAATAGTTTGCTAAGGTTTTGTGGAAATTGTTTGATTTATGACGATAATTGTTGAAGGTGTCGGAAAAAATCAAGCCGCCTGGGAACTTTTATCGAAAACGCTGACTAACCTACCCCGTTGGAGATAAATAACAAAACAATGTATGGCGGGAATATTTCTCTTTTATAGGTCTACAAAAAGTCCGCGATGACATAGATATGTCGATCTTTTAAGGATAGGTTACTATACCCATTCTATATTTAAAAAATGATCAGAAATAATGTGGTATTTTCAGTAGCTATTTAGACAGATACAATTTAATTATCCTTATCTAGGAGATATCTTAAAATTAAAAAGTACGTGTGAAAATGTATTATAAAGTATATATTTTTACTCTGTGCTATTACTCTCCCGCGCGGGCGGAGCCGCGGAAAACAGCTAGTAAAGAAATACAACGACACATTAATTAGGTCGAATTTAATATTTTTCTTTGCTTTTAGATTAAATTCGATCTGAACGGAGTACCTATTTAATAACACAGTATCCCAATGGAATACTGTACTTTTTTGGGATAAAAAGTTGTCTGTGTTTTAAGCCAGAGCCTAAACTACTACCATACCAAATTTCATCGAAATCCGTTCAGTAGTTTTTGCGTGAAAGAGTAACAAACATCCATCCGCCCCTCCATCCTCACAAACTTTCACATTTATAATATTAACAGCCTCCGTGGTTTAGTGGTTAGGACTTGGCTTGGCGACTTCGTGGACACTTTAAAATTGCTCCCGCGTAACTGGCCTGGTTTCATTGAAACCGGCCAAGAAAGAAAGAAGTTTCCAAGGTTAATAGTGACATTTAATTTGGTAGCACTATGTATGTGTCCATTGATCTTTTTTATATACGTTTGGATTAAATAGTATCTCAACGGAGTATATAAATTACGCCCGAAATTTATAACATATCTAAAATCTTAGATTGACTTCAATCTTAGATTCTAAAACAAAAATTTACGTAAATTGACGTTGAATTGTATTGAAATCTTGATCTTATATAGCTAAAATGAGATTAAGATTGATTATTAATTTTGGGCGTTAGACTTGTTTAAGTAATTAAATTAATTACTTCAACCTATTTTAGTGTTCTGCCATGTAGCGTCGTGCATTCGGCTAGAGAACGCGCCATTGAGGACGAGACATCAGTTTTGTAAGTTACACCGTCTTTTAAGATTATACCTTTCATTTCACTCCATTTCTGGTTAAGAATAATAATACACAAACTTGTTGCAGTTTCTTTTAAACTGCTTAGCCGTTTTAAACAATGAAGGAGAGCGCTCATTATGGACTTCCTTTAATTATTTTTATCTCGTTGGCCGGCTATTTAACATTTAGACCAAGTTGAGCGGTCCCCTTTCTATGGAAATTATTTCTTTCAGACGCACGAACGAGGAGGCGAGACGGTGGCGAAGTTTCGTTGAGTCCATCAGGTCCAAGCTGACGGTGAAACAGGTAGTTGATGGCGTGCGCGGCGGCGGGGAGCTGTCGTTTGACTACTTGACGCTGATTATTACTGCTGAGTAAGTTAATACAAAAAAAAACATGAAATGTACATAGTACGAGTACACATGGCAAACTTCATTCATTATTTAATATTCAAAAGCACTCTTATCGTGCCTAGCGTCCCTTAAAAAAGGAATACAAAAATTAAAATGTTCAAGTAGGTACACCTAGCGTCATTTGTGTTAAGTTGTTATGTAAGAAGTATGAGTATTTTTCGTCAGATGGTGTTATACCCAAAATCGTGTTGTGACGTGCGCGACCTAGAAATTTCACTCTCCACGCCGCTAAAGGAGTTTCACTTCAATAAACGTTGTTAAGAATGCAAAACGCTGAAGAAGAAACAATCGCAAAACAAATACGCACCAAACGCAAATAACCTAACCAAGAGCATGATGACTGTTATCTAATTTCGCTCAAAATTATTTTCCTAAGGAGTTTTTATAAACCACTTTGGAGGCCGATTACTCAAAAATGGTTGACTTTGTAGGTCATGTATGAAACCTTATCTTTATTTTAAAATAACTATACAACGATACGATGGGGTAGAATGAAAAAAAAATTCATCCCCACTGGAGAGCCACCCCTAAAATATAAAATTATTATAATTTTATGGTGCCAAAACCGAAATATATACACATTAAATGACTGTACCATATTTCATCCACTTCTATTCATAATTACAGGAGATAGAAGGGCGGACAGACAGACAGACAAACAGACGGACGGACGGACAGAGCCAAACTGTAAGGGTTCCTTGAGTATTACGGAACCCTTAAAAGCGCAACAGTCGCACAAACTACACTGACGGCCGAACAATGGAAAGATAGTTAAAATAAGTAACGCTCAAGTCACATGCTGTCCTTGTCATTTTGGCTTGCAGAGACAGCGACAGCCTGTGTATAGGAGGGCTCTTAGTTTTAATTAGCGTTTCAGTATTCGGCCGTTAGTTACTTACCCATTTGCCTCTCCGTAGTAGCCAGTATTTAACATACCTAATTGAATACATACTTAACACATACTTTCTTATGGATGTGGCCAATTAAGTTTTTTGTTTTTCATTAAAAAAAAAACTACAATGCATTCCCAAGATCCTACTAAAACTACAACTTCTGCCTTATATTTCCAGTTCCCTAGCCGCCCTGGGTCTCGTGGAAAATAACGCGTCGAACATCGTGGCGGCCATGTTGGTGTCGCCGCTCATGGGCCCCGTCATGTCCATCACCTTTGGCACCATCATCTCTGACAGGTGATACGTTATTATTTAGGCCTAAAAAGCTTTTTGACCTCCATAATATGTACCTACTCCGACTCCTACTTCTATTTCGAGATCGACAATAATTTTTCAGCCTCAATGTATTTACATAAACCGTATATCTTTTCATAGTATTAGATCATGTTCCCGAAGTCTTTGTGGGTAGTTAGTTTTTGAAGGCGTCAGATGTTAGGTTTAGGCTTAAAGATTCTTTATTTCCCAAAAGATTACAATAATCACTTACGCGAAATACAATTTGTAACTTGATACTTAGTAGTACAAAAACTATGTGAACAGCGAGCGTTTTCTTTTTTAGATTAGGTATAGTTAGTTATTAGTTACAATCTTAACAGTATACACATTTGTTACTTATATATATCATCATCATCTCATTACATAATATTAGGTCATTACATATGAAATTGGCGTTTTGTAAAGAAGGAACATGAAGTCGATTTTTTTAAACATAATATATATATTTAATCAAAGTATATACCATTGCTGTCGATGCACCTTTCCATCTCATAGGTAGTTAATTGATTCCTTTACTAAAAAACCATTCGGTCAGGAACCAATAAAATCTTTAAAGGCGCTTTGGACTGCCCCATCGGAGTTGAATTTTTTCCCTTGCAAGAAGTTATCCAAATTTCGAAAAAAATGGTAGTCTGTTGCTAAATAAAATTGCTCCAGCAAGGTCCGGGGAGTACGTTGGATGTCTTAGACATTTCAATTGAAGCTCCTCTAATTTGGTAGCCGTCTGTTGTGCAGTGTGTAATCTAGCGTTGTCCTGAAGCAGCAGTGGCCTAGAGCTGAATGACCAACCTCGGTTGTTTAGCAGCTAGCTTTTCCATCATGATTTGCAGTTGCTGGCAATAGACATCTGCCGTAATCGTCTGGCCAGATTTAAGAAAGCTGTAGTGAACGACACCGGCACTAGTCCACCAAATGCTCACAAGTAACTTTTTTTTAGTCAATTTTCGCTTGGGGCAGGCTTTGGCTGGTTCGCCAGGGGTTAGCCATTGCGATGAGCGTTTTCGATTATATCATACAGGATCCACTTTAGATCACAGGTAATGATTCGATTTAAAATCCCTTCATTATTGTGCCGGTTGAGTAATGTAACGCAGCAGTAAACGCGCGTTTGTCGGTTTGCTGCACTCAATTCATTAGGTACCCGCTATTCAAGCTTTTTCACCTTCCCAATTTGCTTCAAGTGGTTATTTACAACAGTTAGTTACAACAATTAAAACAGTTTTATCACTAACACCGCAGCCTGCAGCTAGCTCGGACGTAGTTTGCGATGGATCCGCTTCCACAATAGCCTTCAATTCTTTGTTATCAACTTTGATCTCCGGCCGGCCACGGGGCTTGTTCTGCAGGTCGAAATTTCCAGAACAACGATACGTTGGAACCAAAAACGCACTGTTTTCTTTTGCGACACCGCCGCCATACACATCATTAATCCTTCGAGTCGTTTCTGCAGCACTGGTGCCACAGTGGAATTCGTACTCGAAAATAATACGATATTTCAAATTTTCCATTTTGTAAACAGATTGACGCAAAGAAAAAATCAAAACAGGAAAAAACGAATGAATTACGGTTTTCGAAACAAAAAAATGTATGAGTAAATAGCGGTATAAATTTGAAATTTGAATTCCTAAGCAAAGAAGATATATTTGAGATCGAAGTGGCCAGTACGACAAAACGCCAATTTCATATGTATGGACCTAATATTAATGCGTGTAGCAAAAACTTTGTGCCCAGTTTTTAAAACATGCAAACGGAGGAGTGTGAAATTTGACACAGTTAAAGCAATTTTATTTTTTACTTTATAGCATTGCTTATGTGGACGAAGGTGTGTATGTGCGTGTGTATGTGTGTGTTGCGTTTATTATGTTATGTTTGTGCTGACTTAGAAACCTACCTAATAATAGTTCCCCACACCGATTTCGGTAACGGTGGCCGTTTACATGCCCATCCGACGCATGGATCATCTTTATTGTCAGACAAAGAGATGATCAGCCTGCATTGTCCTAACCAAACTTGGTGACAACATTTTTTGTTTTTCCAACACGAGAATCGAACCCGCGACCTCCGAGTCGAGAGAGAGCCAAGCTCTCAACCACTGGACCACGGAGGCTGTTAACTTACGTACTTACGTGTGGTAAAACGTTGATGATTAAATTTTCAGGAGCCTCGTGAGGAGCGGGTTCGAGAGCCTCGTCTTGGGCATGTTCCTGTCTCTGCTGTTTGGGTTCATATTCGGCCTCATACTGGGCACCACGGAGATGCCCTGGGGCTTCGGTGACTGGCCTACCGAGGAGATGAAGTCTAGGTACTTAAAGGACTAATTTATATATCGAAAATCGTTATAGGTTGTCTTATTGACGTGATAACGTCCTATAATTCGATGGAGCCGGCTGCACGCACGAAAAAACATGACTCATGCGTTACCAAGTACTGTTACCAAGTACCGTTACCTGTTACCGTTACCAAGTACCAGCGTTACCTCGCATTTTATTATTATTATTTATGTTGTTGTTGTCGTTGTTGTTGTTGTTGTTGTTGTTGTTATTGTTGTTGTTGTTGTTGTAACGTTTAACTATCCTCAGTAAACCGACTTTACAGACAAACGATATTTTTTTTAGCCCTCGACACAAAAAGAGGGGTGTTATAAGATTGACGTGTCTATGTATCTGTCTGTAGCATCGTAGCTCCTTAACGAATGGATAGATTATGTTGCGTTTTTCAAACTATGGAAGATTTCTAACATGCTTACATGACATTGAAACAGAATGTAAGTAACCCACAATTATACACGCCATGTAGATAATTAAAAAGCCTAATTGACCTATTAATACGAACTTTCTAGTTTTTACTAAGTAGACATACCTGTGCGTACGCATATCTTGTTTCGTGACAAATAAAAAAAACTTAAAAAATTGCGGTTTCCCTGGGAAAGAACCTACTTAACTATCGATTTTTCACTCCCAAAACACCCTGCATACTAAATTTCATGAAAATTATTTCAAGGCGTTCCCGAGATTCTGATTATATATACATTTAAGTATATACAAGAACTGCTCGTTTAAAGTATAAGAAAATTTATACATTTTGGAAGTGAAACTCTGTAGGTCTATTACAAAACTATACCTCCTAAACTATACATAACTCTCCTATATAAATATTAAACATAGTTTTATAAATACTCTTATCGTTTTAGTACCAACTTGAGTGTCTTGTAAAGACTTAAGTCATCATTAGTGACGTCACTGGAGCAAATTGAGACACAGCGTGAAGCCTGTCGCCACGGACGTGACGCCTTACCGCTAAAAATAGACTTAGTACGCTTACATACGCGCCCCCACCGCGCCGCCGCCGCGGCTTGATTTGTATGGTTTTTGTGCCGCGCACACAAACGGCGAAACTTCGCAAGTCCCGCACCCGGGATCTGCGGAAAAAACTTAAGTTACAATTTTATAAATCGCGCCACGGCAGCGGCGGCGGCGTCGCTAAAGCACCGGCGCGTCCGAAAGGCCACTAATGGTGTTTCCTACTCGGAATAGATAGGAAATTTATTTGAAAGAAATACAGAGCTTTTTAACGAAACATAGTATTTGAGAAAGATCTGTCTGTAATGTGATATCACTAGCCCAAGCAGGAACAATTGTCAACTACGTATTCGTAAAGCTATCGAAAGATAAAAACCGAACTTACGGTAAGAGTATGTGCTAGTAGTACTGCTAAGAGTATGTGTTAACCTATGGTTAACACATACTCTTAGCATAGAGGAATTGGTCTAAGCTCTTAGGTACAGGTTTTTGCATAGATTTGTTTTCTTCTTAGTTCTTTTATTATTCTTTACACTTCTATGGCAGCAGCAGGACTCAAACCTCACAAAGTTTTTTTAGTTTTCACTTCATACTTGGGTTTTAACCTATACCTAACCCTTATTAGAAACGTTATAACCTATAAAATTAATATCGTGTTTAGGGGCAACGTTCGGTCCCTCTGGATGGGAGTGCTCTGGGCCCTTACTTCAGGTACCGGTGTGGCGCTGGCCCTGCTACAAGGCAGCGCTGGGCCACTCATCGGCATAGCCATATCCGCCTCTCTGCTGCCACCGGTTGTTAACTGTGTAAGTGCTGTTGCATGTTTTTGGTAAATAAGAAAATGTCTGATGGTAAGTGATGACCGGGCCAATGGATTCCTTGAACCATGTTACCACAGAGTAGAAAATATATACTTACCTACGTACAGAGAAACAGCTTTCATAGTCTCATAGAACGATCCATATCGATCCAAATTTGAAAATTTTGACGTCCCTTTCAACGGCCCACAATATTTCCACACAATCGTGGACACACCGTATGCTTGTAGTAGTGCAATGAAATCGAAAGCTAACTATGTAGCTGTTTAAGTCTCGATTTCACCAAACTTCTGAAAACGCGATTACCGCTAAACCCGGATTCTTTCTCACTCTCTCATTCTATATTAGAACGGGATAGATATATCTGAAGCCGAAGCTCAGCGTTAAACGTCCTTTCAATACGTTGGTGAAATTGGGGCTAAGTGTCACCAACGTGTTAAACCGACGTTTAGGGCTGAGCTACTGTTCTGTGTAAAGATCTGTCTGTCCCGTTGTAATATTGAATGAGAGAGGAAGAAAGAATCCGGGTTTAGCGGTAATCGCGTTTTCAGAAGTTTGGTGAAATCGCGGGGCTTAGTGTAGACTGTAGCCATACTCCATATTGCCAATCGTACAATCGGCATGACGCTGTATACGTAAACTGTCATGCCAATCCAGACCCATACACGGTCAGTTAGAACTGATCCAATCGGCTGCGACTTTGTGCTTACATTTAAACGTGTTTTACCCGACTGCGAAGAAGGGTTATGTTTTTTACCTAATATGTATTTTAAACTTGGTCTATGACAAAAGAGATCTGGAACAATTGTCTTTACGGGATCAAACTAATACTGCTCATAGTATTTATTTTTCAAAATAAATATTAATACTATTTCAAAATACTTTCATTTTCATAATGCGAATAGACTATAATAGGTAGGTACTTGTCTATAATTTTTGGATAAACTACACTCTACATCTACTAAATAGATGCAAACTTTCGTCATTCACAGGGCTTATTCTGGGCTCTGGCATGTCTCTGCCTGCTGTACCCGGGGGTGAAGATACCCCACATCAAGGGCGAGCCGTACTACGGGAACACGTCTTATGAGCCCCTCTACCACGATTACTTGCCTATTGAGTTCGCTGTCAACGGTAAGTTAGCTGCGCTCATAAAATAGAGCTGAAAATCGAAGTATCGAGTTGTCGAATCTGATATTTGAGTTTTTATCTTTGTCATAGGTTGGCATGGTTAAGTCCCAATTCCACCAACGCCTGCTTTATTTATTCGTTGATTAGATATAATGTTTTCTCTTTCGTTCTTCGTATTAATGAAAGAGAACGTATGATATTTAGTCAAACGATTAACTGTATCAGGCGTTAGTGAAATTGGGATTAAGTAATGCGAAGAACGAGAGAGATAACTATAATATTTAATCAATGATTAATTTAAATGGGCGTTATTGAAATCCTACTAATATTATACCTACTTAAATGTGAAAGTTTATGAGGATGGATGGATGTTTGTTACACTTTCATGCAAAAACTCCTAAACGGATTTCGATTAATTTGGTATGGAAAGTAGTAGTTTAAGCTCTGAATATAACACATAATCTTGATAAAGTACAGTGTTCCCGTGGGATAGGCTATTTACGCGGCCAAAATCTAGTTTACAATAAATCTGGGAAATAAGCGTTATTTATCCGTAGTCTCGTCATGAATAAATGCTTCGAACGTTACTGCTGTGAACCATCTAGGAGTTTTAGGTACCTACTAAATACTAAGAACTAGATATTAACGTAGGTTAAAAGTGACGAATCTAACCAATCTAGGTACAATATCGACAAAGGTTCGGCTCAACCAGTTTCTAAACATTTTCCTTTGCACTAGGGCATATTAAAATATAAATGAAGTAACCGCAACGACTGAAGATCTGTTTGAACTAGATTTTTACACGTGAGTATATTATGTGCGTGCACAGGATTTTCATCTTATGATGGAGCGGAAACTTGTTCGATAGTACCTACTTAATAATTTCAATGTTTCGCACCTCCCACACAGATTAAAGAAATACGTAATAATGAGGGCTTTTGATAGTTTTTCTGCCGTTAGGGAGCAGACCCAACTCACACAAAGCGTCACCTGGTGGCGTAAGTGGTATCAAAAACGGCAAATAAGAATTTTCTATTCTTTTCCTGTCACCAGGCGGCGCTTGGTAGCAAGACGGTCCTTGTCGTGTCAAAAAGCTGTAAGATGTCACGAATTTAGAAACCCTCATTTATTATTATTATTATACTTATTAATTATTTTATTTACTCTATGCCTACCAAGTACTTGCTAAGATTTCGAAGTTTCGTAGT
Source organism: Phengaris arion (assembly GCA_963565745.1). Classification (NCBI taxonomy): domain Eukaryota; kingdom Metazoa; phylum Arthropoda; class Insecta; order Lepidoptera; family Lycaenidae; genus Phengaris; species Phengaris arion. Next base: position 6,184,403 of record OY751431.1, read on the forward strand.
AATGAAAGTTTTTACATTTTTCAGGTATCGTCAGCTGCTGTCTAACCATAGTCAATGTAATCTGCATATTCATAACCGCGATAATATTCCTCAAGATCAAGGAGGTGGCGGCACCGTACACCTCCACGCCCGATCTGCGGCGGTTCTGGGAGCAGGACATTAGAGTCGCGAGGGAGGCGAACCGCGCACACCAGCGCGGGGAAGATGATGAGAGAACAGAGTAAGTTGTTATTTCACGCCTGTTTTCTGTAAGGTCGTGGTGTTTATCCGGTAGAGACGAAATGCCGCCCCTCACACCTCCACGCCTGCAGATCTCCGGCGGATCTGGGAGCAGGACATTAGAGTCGCGAGAGATGCTAACCGCGCACACCAGCGCGGGGAAGGTCTAATTTAAAAACCCGCCAAGTGCGAGTCGGACTCGCGCACGAAGGATTCCGTACAAACTACAAAATGAAAAAAAACATGTCGGTTGTATGGGATCCCTCCATCAATATTTATTTATGCTATTTTTAGTGTTTGTTGTTACAACGACAACAGAAATATATTATGTGTTAAAATTTAAACTGTCCAGCTATCACGGTTCATGAGATACAGCCTGGTGATAGATAGACGGTCAGCGGAATTTGTACCTAATACGGTCCCGCTTTTACCCTTTGGATACTGGACTTTAAAATTGAATATAGACTTACCTAATATAAATATACCTACTGTAAGGTACTAGGTAGGTACCTAATAGGTAGGTTACGTAATATTACTAACTGCTGCTGCCGGCGATCCACCTGCTGTTTTTTTACTAAAGATTTTTTATAGTTTTTACTTTTAAATCGTATTTAAAACTGAAAAACGCTGATGGATCGCCTGATTACGTACCCTTGGACATTAGACATAATATGCAGCCCAAGTAATTCACAAGCGCGTTGCCGAAATTTTCAACAAGTGGGCTGCAGGGCTGCTGGTGTCAAATGCAAAATCATTATGAAAGCGTTATTCCACTTCAATAGGTGTTACCTAGTGGTCAACAGTCTCATGCCTACACAAAATTATTTCAATACAGGTTAGTGCTAGAAGATTTAAGTCAAGAAACCGATGAAGGCGTGAAACAGAAGCTAGAAGCAGCGGTACAGGAGGCGCTCGACGACGAGACCTACAGGAAAGTCAAGAGGATGAGCTTCCAGAGCCAGAATGCCGATGAGGTTAGATTATGTATTTATCCTTTGAAAAATCCTTTTCACGTTATTACTTTAAAAACCTTTTAGGCGTTACACATGGCAGAAGTAATTCATTTATCATTCAAAATACAAAATTACTCCCATCGTGCCTAAAGTACATCTGGGTATTGAGCCATACTTTGGAAAGTTAGGCTCAAAGTTGTTATGTAGGAAGTATAAGTGGCTGCCGACAGATAACATTATATCCAAAATCGTGTCGTGACGTGTGACGTGACGTGACGCGACTTTGATATATTTCCCTCTCAACGACGCTAAAGTAATTTCCCTTCGAAAAGTAGATATATAATTATAATTTATAATAATTCATTACTATCTTTAATTAACTATACAGTTCGCAAGCTTTTAGGTAGTGCCTACCTGGCCAGTTTGCTTACTTACTCGCCTCCTCGCCTCATTACTTTTTCATAGAAAAGTATACAGATTAGGTATCTGTATAATAACTTGATAAGATCAAAATCTTAAAAAACGGAAATTCACTATGATTGCGAGGAAAGCTATTTAAATTAGATACTTATACCTAAATAACACTACTGTCTCTTTATATAAGTATTTAATTATGGTTTTAGCAGTGTGAATAAAATAACAGAAAACTGAATTAAAGATCAGGGTCAGTTCACACCCGAGACGCGACGCGACGCGTTTTTTATTAAAATCGCTGGGCGACGTGACGCTGTGCTGCATATTGTGCATATTATTACCTCATCCTCAAGCATCGTCGCGTCGCGACTGAATATGAACTGACCCTTAGGTATAATATTCCGCAGTAGGAGATACGCAACATAACACGTTTATGGCAGTGATTTACATTTGGTGGCGAGCCAAATCATAATACGTCATGACAGTAAAATTACTTTCGGTGATACGATCCTATTATTGCATTGAATAATTAAAGTGAAACTTCTCGTGTTAAAGTGAATTATCTCGTAAATTAAAGTGAAATCGTCTCAAACTTTTTCGTCTGTGTGTTGCATGTCGCGTGACGGTCGGCCGCGGAGTAGGGATAAAGTGAAAGGCGCTCGTCAGAGCAGCCGAGGCCAATATGACGGCGCCTATAGTTCGCATCAGCTGACCGTGTAGTGTATAGACTAGTACTCATTTGTGCCAGTGCTCCACGCTATTTTGTTATTAAGTTTCACTTTTACCGTGGTTTCATAAAACCACACAATCCTTTTTTTCAGTTTTTGTGAAGACAGAAATTTCCAAAATGATGGGAAAAATAATCTCATCATTTCGAAAACAATATGCGTGGCTAGTGAGTTATATCGTACCTCAACATTATAAAAATATATACGCCACTTGTAGCGGGGTTCGGATTAAATGACGGGAAGGAAGTAAAATCTAGAACAACTAAATTAATTACAATTTCAGGTTATGCGCACAATTGGACTACAAGCTAATTTCCACCCATCTGCAAGATCCAGTATACCTTCGGGAATGGCAACACCATACAATACACAAGCGAAAAACTCCATGGTGCAAGACATAGCAACACTAGACAAGCTTTTAAACTCACTTTTGGATCTGCAGAAACATAGAACACGGTCATTTAGATCCAATTTCGGCTCCCCAAGGTCCAGTAGGATGCCTACTGTACAGGAATTTGGTCAAAACCGCCGCTCGGAGTCGTGGCCTGAGCGAATATTTGAAGATTCCATTGTACGTAATGTTATAAGCAGTCTGAGTAAAAGAAACTCTCAAGCCGAAGAACCGTTTTTGACTCCAAATCAGTCTTGAGATTATTATTTAATTAACAGTAGAATTTGTTATACATCTTGTTGGTAGACTTACGACTTCTCTCAAAAAATATCAAGAACAAATTGTAGAGATGATATGATGAAGAGAACTATATAAAAGTATGTTACAATTTAGTAATATACTACAAAAGAAAATTTGTAATGCGATCCAATAAAAATAGATATCATTTAAATATATATTAAACAGTTTATATACAGTATAATATATACATAGTATAATGTTGTTAGCAAAAATAAGTATTACAAATTGTTTGTACAATAACAGCAGAGCTTGTTTATAGCTAGCTTAGGCTATGACGTATACAGTTTTTAATTTGAATCATATCAGCTATTTAATATTATGCACCAGTGGATATTATGTACAATTTTTATATATAATTATTAGTTCCTTAATAGTTTGTACTAAGTTTACAATAAATATATTTAAACGTAATAATTATTTTCTTGTACTACTTGACTCACAACTCAAGTTAAGTTATTAACAAGTTACAGGCTTTGCAAAAAACACTACATCCAATTCGGGGCTTAATTTGTTTTAAGTACTTTTAGTACGGGCCATGACATTACAGACAACTACTGCTTGAATGTACACTTGTATAATGGGCAAAATCTTATTTGGTCATGCTATTTACCTAACACATTTTATTGTTATCATCAAGAGCTGGCAGAATTTTCTGATTTCCTATGTTTTACTTGTGATGTATAAATATCATATCCCAAGGATATAGTGTTGTCATATAAGACTCTGAACTTGGTGGGAAGAAAGTAAAAGTTAATAACTTGTGCGGGTGGCCACACCATCCACTCAGCTTTGTACAGTGTAACAAACTTATCTTTTAATTCGCTTACAAAGTTTTCAGTTGGATTATCCTCTAAAATTGCTAAGCTACCAAAAAACGTAATAATCATAATTGGTGAGAATATTAATTGGTCTAATAATAATTTCTTAGTAACCATGTCAAGTGTTTTGCCGACAATAAATTTGTCAAGTATTTTATACCAATGGTGACACAAAACTCCTAGAGCAGCTCCAGAAAAAGCCATATGCATAGTCCGTTTTAGATTTATTAAATCTTGTTCTTTGGTATATACCTCGTAGGTTTGCTCCAAAAGGTCTCCAACAGATGACAATGTTACTGATATTGTGACATTTGTCAGAAGTAAATATTTATCACTGAAGGCAACTTTGACTGCTTTACGCACATTTGATGTTGCTCCTGATGTTTTAACATTCATTATTAGCTTACGCCAAGACATTCCCAAGGCTTGCATTGCGGAAATATCTGCAAAATATAAAATAAAATGTCTTCTATCTAAATCTTAGTACTTACAAAAACTGGTGAACATTATCATTTCAAAGTGAAAATTTTGCCTCATAAGTTCAATCTAAAATTCCAATATGTAATTGCGCATACAACACAACAAACAAGACAACAACAACAAGTAAGCAATCGTTGGCTTTATAGAGATTGGAAATAATATTTTTAGGTGCGAAAAGCTAAACTAAATAACATATTTTATGTTGTCGTATTAAAATATAAAAATAAATAATAAACTTACCAGGCAAGAGTAGTTTTAGTGAATATTTTTGATTAAATATTATGGAATCATTTTAGAAGAATTGTAAATAAAATAAATATCTATTTCTAACCTATTATGTCTAACCTAAAAACTATCATTTTTTCAAATTTCAAGATTCGAAAGTTTCGAATCAAGACTATCAAGTTTTCAAATTTTTTTATATAAATGGCATCGGCTTATAACCATTTGCCAGTGTCAAGTTAAAAAGGCGGGAAATAGAACTTTCGTTTCAATTTTCAACACCGTTTTCCTATATCGTCAAGTCTTTATTCTAGTCAATGTCCAAATAAATAGTCAGTACAGTCCATGAGTCATGTCAGTCGATTTAGTAAAGTGGTAGAAGCTTTACTGAAAGTTTCTTGGGAGTTTTAGCGAATCACGAAATAGCACATTTTTAGAAGTTGTACCACTTTTGCCCACACTTGTGCACGATAACGAATATTTAATGGTTAATATTCTACCAATATTACACATTAAGAACCGAAATAACACAAATTTATGAGGAAATACAAAATCCACAACATCACCCATTGAACTCCCAGCAAAACTTTTTTAAAGTTTTCACTTTTCAGTCGTGATACGTCAAAGTCAGAATTTTATTTCTTCTACTTTTTTATAATATTGTAGTATTTACATTGTTTGCCAGTTATTTTCATTTTCTTTTTGTTCTTTATAAGAAGTTGTCTATTGCTGATTCATTAAAAAAAATAAATGTTAATTCATTCTTGTCAATTTCGTATACAAGCGATGAGGTTCCGATTTTATATGTCCAAATTAAATGATTTTACTGTATAAATAATAATTCTGATTATTTACCGTGTCTAGATAATATTGTTTGAATCACAGAAACGAACTATGTTCATTGAGACTTTGTAATAATTTCGTAAAACTTAAAAAATAGACACATTGTTTGGTTCCCCATAAATCATGGAAGGTAAGATTTACATTAATTTCAATAAAACTATTATTTACTTGCCCAGCTTGTAATTGTCTATAACATAATACAACTTTCAATCTTACAGATAAATTAAAACTCGACAAACATGCTATGAAAGATAGTGCTACCGCACATCTTCGCATTTATGTCGGCGGACTTAAAGAAGAAGTTACAGTAGAAGACCTGTACAACCACTTCATACAGTATGGAGAAATAGATGGTATTATACTCAACAGAGTGTTTGGGTTTGTACAATTTAGTCAGGAATCTTCCGCACAGAACGCACTTACCAATGCCGCTGGAAGTATGATTTTGGGTAAGAAGATTAATGTTCGCCCAGCTCAGAAGAACTTAACAAGGTATTAATTTTATCTTCTACTTTTGTATGTATAGAATGAGCTAGTTCTAACTTATCTGTAACAATAATTATGGTTAAGATAAAACTAGCTCATTCTATATTCTTGGCATCACTTAGCCTCAGGAAAACTTCATTAAGATGTTTGAAAGAATTGTTATTTATAGAAATAAATATAATTGAAGTGTCTGTTTGTAATTTTCAATTAATAGCTTTTCACTAAATGCATATTATGCATGTTTAAGGCACTAACAATAGAAAATGAATTTTATTTTTAAATTCTCTGTTCATTTGTTCCGGCTAATCTCTGAAATATGGCTGGACCGATTTTCATTAAACTTTCACTGGCAGATAACTGATGTTTTAAGCAGTAACTAAGGCTACTTTTATTTTTTTAATGGAGCCAATTAAAAAAATTGGGTTCCATTTCATTTGTGATTATACACAAAGTTGTGAGCACCAGCTAGTTCTTATCTAAAGCTTTAATAAAATCATTTATTAATCCGAGTTTTATATGCAGAGGAAGTAGCAATACCTTAAGAGGGACAACTAAAGGCATACCTATACTTTATATTTGCTTCACCTGGCACGAAGTTACCTCTTTGAGTTACTTCGTATTGTTTTCAGTATTTCTACTGTACCAAAAACACAAAAGCAACAGTATTTAGTAAGCCAAAGAAAATAAGCCTGTGCCCTTAAAATCACTACATATTTATTAAAAACTTCAAAAATTTTACATCATAAAAATTTTTAAGTATGCATATTTGAACACATTAACTAATATAAAACCACATATGGCTACTCAGTTGCATTTTGGCTGTGTAGACTAACGTAACCTATAATTTTTTTTTACAGAATTTTAAAGAAACGCTCAATAAAGATAGTAACTAATTATTTTGTTGTATTACAAGAAAATAGACAAAAAATAAGAAGTTTCATTGTTGATTTTTTAGGAAAGATGACCATCAGCCCATACAGCAGGATGCATCACTTGATAATGTGGCAATAGGCAATGATGAGACTGCCAATGACCAGTATGACAGTCATGGCAATTTTATAGGAGACCAGTGTATGTATGATTGCTAATAATAATGAATAATGATGTGAATGCTATTTATAATAATGAAAATCATTCAATTCATTCAATCAATGGGGAGCTCCCCTCCCCCGGGGTCCTTAGAAGATAAAATAAACATCAATTTTCCGGTAAAATGGTATCAGTAAAAAAACAGGTATGAGCTCTTTCCCCCCCCCCCCCCCAAGCTGAAATCCCGGGTACGCCCTTGTTGTGCTTTTAACTGAAATTTTAAGATATCCACTAGAAATGAGAAAGTACTCTGATGGTTAAGGTATATGGGGAAAGAGTGATATACAAAGAAAACTTCTTACCCCAAGGAGAAAAATACACTATAAACTACTCTTAGGCCATCAACCTTGACATTAATAAGGATGATTTTGCAGATCCCAGAGAGGAGGAGTACGAGGAGAGTGGAGGCTACAAGGAGAACTGGTACGAGCGGGGTGGACCGCGCGGGCGGGGCGTGCGGGGGCGGGGCAGGGGTCGCGGCGGCCCTCCTCCGTTCAGAGGGAGCTCACCTAAACGAGGTAAGTGACAAGCTGTGCTATAATATTCGGACTACAGTTAAGGTTGTCACTATTTGGTGGCAATTTTATAATTATGTTACTAATGCGTAGGTTTTATATCAGTGGTTTATCTATTCAATGGCGCTTTTGATTGGTTAAGGCGTTGGCGTCATGCAATCAAGAGTGCAATAAATAACAATCACATAAACATAAGAAAGCAATACAGTAAAAAAAACCACATCACCCTAATATTGTGTTTTAATTTTTGATGTGTAACTTTTCTTTCGCTTTCGTCTATCTGTGGGAGTGATTTTGTGGTGTGTGATGGAAATGTGTAATTTTCCAGCGTCGTCCGAGTGGCCGGAGCGCTACGACCGCTACAAACCGGAGTACCCGCGTGCGCTGCCCGTCCCCGAGCGAAACGACTGTGAGATTATTGTCGTGTCCAAGGCGCTCACGTAAGTTTAAATTTTTTCATTTAATATTTCTTCTTTCAATGTAAACACATCAGAATTTTTGCCATGGAACTCGGTGTGATGCTGCAGCAATGCTATGTCAGTTAGTATGGACCAGGTTTAAAAAAACTTGAACGGAGGGCGCTTTATTCTTTTTACAGCAAGACTGAGAAAAGTTGGGATGTTACTTGTTACATCTTATAGATTTGACATTAAACACATTTTAATTTAATTTCGTAAATTTTCCACAATGTGCTGATTGATAGGTTTTTTATTTTCCTGATCCCTGGTCAGACTGTAGCAACACGATAGACGGAAATTCCGCTTGAGTTCGGCGGTGACGTTGATAATATGATTACGAGATCGGCGTTCGCTCGCCATGTATGCATATGGTGTGGCAGCACATTCGAAACTTATTTCATGTATTACTTCCATTATCTTTTTTAGAGAATACGCCGAATACATAGAGACTAGACTGAAGAGGCTGGGTATTGTGGTAGACCTGCTCTTCCCTATGGAAGATGTTCCAATAGGCAAAGTGCTGGGTAACATCGCGTCGCGCGGCTGTCTGTACGCCATACTAGTAACGGCGCCTAACCAGGAACATAGATCTCTGACGCTGACTATACTACATGGGTTGCCACAAGGTAACTGAAACTTAATTCTAGTACTTAGTTTATATTTTATCAGCAATGTAACTGAGGTTTTTGTCCCATCTGATATATCAGAACCAGTTCAAAAGACACATCATTAAGCCCCTATTTCACCAACGTAATATAACCATGTTTAATGCTGAGCTAAGGTTTTCGATCAGGCTGTCCTGTTGTAAGATTGAATGAGAAAAAAGATCGAACCCGGGTTTAGCGTTGAGCGCGTTTAAAGAAGTTTGGTGAAATCGGATCTTGTCTACTGATATGTAAACATAAACTATCCTAGTTTATGTAGTGACTAAATTGTTAGTACTTAGTAGAATAAAAGTAGAACACCTTACATTGAAAATCTATTGTGCTGGGAAGGTTATAACATTTTGATTTAGATGCCTCATGATTGAATGTAAATTTTTATACTAGTAATTATATGTAGTCACTGAATACGTACAGTGTACACATAATTTTTTGTCAAGTTAGCTCTTTAAATAATGTAACCAAGAGCATGTCAGGACATGTCTAGGGAGGGTTCGTAACTATCAATGTTCAATAGGTTTTCTTTTTTTTCACAATTACCTCACAAGTTATAAAACAGGTTTTGGTACTCCTTTAAGGTAAGGAGTTTTTAGCATGATCTATCAGTATCGAATCTTACAAGTTTCTATCTTCTAGTTTAGAAATGTCAACCTTGGACGCCTATTTCTCTAAAATGGTCGACTTTGTAAAAAAGTCATGTATAGAAACTTATTTTTATTTTAAAAGACCTATTTAACGATACCCACACGATGGGGTAGAGTGAAAAAATATTTTTCATCCCCACTTCAGAGAGCCAAATAAATAAAATATAAAATTGTTATTATTTTCTGATGCCAAAACTGAGATCTATACACAATCTATAACTATACTAAATTTTATCCATTTTTATCCATTTATATTCATAATTACAGAAGCTAGAACCACAAACTAGACAGTCTGAGCGAAACAATAAGGGTTCCTTAAGTGTTATGGAACCCTAAAAATATACGATTAGTATATTTGTAAATCATATATGAACCGCAATAATTTTAATATAATATTTTGATTCTGTAAGTGAAAGACTATATAAATTATAATAGATATATATCCAGCACACTTTCATGTAAATTCCAACTTTGATGTCCTTACACAGATTATGACGATGTTTAGTTTTTTCTTTAATTTGGCTGTTCACTTTTTCTTTGTTTTTCTTTTTTATTTATAATATTCCAGAGCACCGCAACATGCCGCTCGAGGACGCATTAGCGCTGATGTCGCGGAACTTCGCGGAGGTACAGCGCGGCGGCAACGGGGGGCGGGAGGCGGTGTACGCGCTGCTCGGGCAGCTGGCAGACGGCGGCGCGCTCACCGTCCTGCAGTACGAGAAGGTTATAGAGTTTCTGCAGGTGTGTAGATGACCCGCTCGCACAGTAGCAGCGACCGCCAGTAACATAACATTATGTATATATAATATAACTTTTTGAGAACTTAATACGGCTCGTAAGAGGCCTAGACCACCAAGAGCTTAAAATAATATTTATTTAGCGGCCGTGCTTATGACTGAATATTGAATAACTATCTGGCAAACGGCAACCATACATTTTGCTGGGATAGCTAATATTATGTACATATTATGTCAATATCAATATTATGTCAATTGAGACTAAAAAGATGAAATTATGTGTCAGCTGCATTAAAATTATGAGTTTTTTAGATAAGCAATAAGAATCCTACCAAAACACAAATATTAAAAATCACATTGAAACAAATTAAACTTATTTTACACTTTTGACAGGAGAAAAAGGAACAGCAAAAGAAACTGGAATTAGGCGAGGAAGCGACTAGTAAAACGGAAACGGAACTACAGCAGAGGATTCTCAGTATACTTAATGATAAAAAACCGCCGTTGAAAAACGACCCGCCGCCTGTCGCGCCGCCTGCCGCGAAACCGGAAAAGACACAGCTGTTGAATGATCCATCTGTTAAAAAAGCTTTAGACTCTATATTACAGAGATTCGTTTAGTTTTAGTTTGTATTGCTAAAAACGGCAAGGCGAAATGATGGTATGCTAATTATCACATGATAAAAAGAAACTCCAGAGTGAAGTGCGTTGTCGACCTTTCTCGGTCGAGATGGCCATTCGTGCCGAACCCGGTAAAATAAATAATATACACGACTCTATAAACCTTTACTCATAATATTTAGAAAAAGTCATTTCCAAACTCCAAAGTTAACTCACATAAATAAAAAGAAACATAATCCCCATTACTAATAAAAAAAATACACAACAGATAACTTAAAATATGTTGCTATCTTTTTCTATCATGTAACATTTCCAACGTATCAGACAAAGACAGCAACATTGTTTTACTTATCCATTGTGTAAATACTTTTATTAGCAAGGGGGTAAATGTATAAAATCACCTGTTTTATGTATTTTTGTACAGTGTATGTTTGGTGTATGTGTCTCTGGATTTACCTAGCAATAGGTATTGTGAATGAACCGAGTTTCTAATAATATTGTTTAAATAAAAGTTCAAATATGTTAACATCTGTGAGAAAGGCTATTTACAGACTAAAGCCCCGTATTCATGGTAAACATTTGTTTAGCAACAAAGTTGAATCAACGTGTTGCGGAGTTGCTGTCAACATGTTGCTGGCAACACTGTGTGTTGCAGAGTTGATAACAGCATGTTGACAAGCTCTCGCTCGATGAGCGTAAACATCAGTTTAGCATCAAATGTTGACGTGTGTGGACGTGTTTGCAACAGTTTATAAACATGGCAGTAGTGTGGAGCAATGATAAAATAATGCAATTAATAGAATTATTTCAATCAAAATCATTACTATGGGATTCTTCTTTAAAAGAATACAAAGATAAAAACAAAAAGAACGATGCATTCGATGAAATTTCTCAAGCCCTAAATATATCCAAAAAAGACGTGGAAACTAAAATACATGTACTGCGTACTCAATTTACTAGAGAGAAAAAAAAGTTGTCGGCTATGAAAACTACAGGCAGCGGCGCAATAGAAAAATGCAAATGGATTTATTACGAGCCATTGGAATTTTTGTTATGTGGTGCAACCACTTCAGGTGAAACGGATACTATGAATAAAACAGTAAGTTGTTTTTGTATATAATTTTTACTGTACTATTTATTGTTTGTAAAATTATTTCAATTTACGCTATATTATTTTGCCATGGAACACTTCCCTCTGGACTTATAAAGTAATCGGCAAACTGTTCTCTAATACAAAAAGCTGATTGTGATGCAGGTCTGCCCCATCTTTGCAAATCGGTCATAGGAAGCGAACCTAGTTCCCTTCGCCATGAACCTTCTAATAGGTTACCTTCAGAGTCTTCAAAATCAAAAGTTTGTGGAGGTGTATATATTGATCTGGAAACTGAGTTACGTCTTAAGAAGTTATGTAAATATACACAAGCTATTACCACGAGTTCACAATTGGCTGGTTTTAACGGAATAGGTTTAGTGAATACACGGAACACCACACATAAAATGCCAAAAACATTTTCTATAATCCTCCTAGCTCTTGATAGTCTGTAATTAAATATACGTTTTTTGTTCCCATGTTCATGAATGCCAGGATATGGTTTCATGATGTTCTCCGTTAGCGCGAAAGCACTGTCACCTACAATGATAAATGGCATTTTTGGTCCGCCTTGGGTTATTGGTTCAGGACGTGGCAGTTTAAGTGAGTTTTCTAACAATGCATTATAAAACGGTGTTTTCTGAAATATTCCACTGTCGGATGATCGACCTTTAGCTCCACAATTTGCGTATATAAAGTTATAATTGCCATCTGCAATTGCCAGAAGTACTATGCTGAACTGATTTTTGTAATTGTAGTATTCACTTCCAGAATTATTTGGCGCCACAATCAAAACGTGTTTCCCATCAATGGCTCCAATGCAATGTGGAAAATTCCATCGTATTTCGAATTCGCGACTTATTTGTTTCCATTCCTGCTCCGAACTTGGAACCTACAAAATATAAAAAAAATAATAATAAGATGATAATTTACAGGTGGATAAAAACAATGCACATGAAAGTAATATGGAGTTAGAGCCATCTCAATCACCAAGGCCCACATCGAATGTTACAACATCTACATCTTTGAGGAAAAGAAATAAGACAGATGAATTAAGTGAAGTATTTGAGGTTTTGAAAAGTGCGAAAAAAAAGATGGATGAAAAGGAGAAGAAGGATTCATTTGATATTTATGGTGAATATATTGCTGCTGAATTAAGAAGTGTTAAAGATGACCGAGCCGTGACCCAGGCACAGTACCATATTAATAATATCCTGTATGAGTTAAAAATGGGACGATATATTTCTTATGGATATCAAACGGCATCTTCTCATCCATCATCAACACCAAATAATGTCCAGGAAATTGAGAGACAGGAAACCAGTAGACTAGATGCAACACAAGACGAAATAGAAGATTCGGCTATACTAAACTTAGTTAACTATCTCAGTGATGAATCAACACAATAGCATATACTGTCTTTTTGTATTTTTTTTATAATTAAAATACTTCATTACACAAATAGTGTTTTGGTACCTACCTTGACATATCCTGATAGTGAGTTAATTAGTTCTTGACATACATGTGGTATTATTTTACTGATCAATTGTTTTGATACTCTGAATGTATATGAAAGAGAACTGTATGAATCTCCAGTTGCAAGATATCGTAATGTAATAGCCAGCCTCGTTTGAGGTGAAACTGGCTGACGAATATTTGTTTCCCTTTTGACTATTGACGGACCAATGATTTCCAGAAGATGTTCGAAATCTCTTTTCGACATTCTCGTAAAGTTAATAAATGATCCATCTGTCATTCTGAGGTCACTCATCAAATTTTCTCTTTGCAGAAGATAGTTTCGAATCCACCATCTTTTTCTCTTTTTTTTATTAGAAATTCTATACATCAGATACAAAGAACACAACAACACTACTTCCTCGGGCAACATTTTAACGCAGACTGGCGTGTGGACAGCCAATATTGATTTAAACAATGTTTCCAGCAGCATCATCAACAATGTTGATCAACTGTTGCTAAACAAATGTTTACCATGAATACGTAACTGTTGGGTAATCTTGACTTAATAAATTCTTCAGTGATTTGTAGTTTTTCATTTACAAATAAAACTCCATAGTGTTATCTCTTTATAAGTTCACATATATTCAGGATGTTACATGTTTTCACAGAGCTAACAGTTTATTGGTGATTCAAAGGACAATAGTGCACTATACAATAAAATGGTAAGCCGTTTTTGAACATTCATTAGTCTGTACAAAACTCCTAAGTCTACATCATAGTATGATTTTTGGTTGAATATACAACTAACATTTACTATTATTTGACTGTCAAATATATCTAGGAAAGTTTTTGCATGCATTTATTTGGGACATTAAAAAATTAATTTGTATAGAAACTTGATTGGAAATACATTTCAACACCGCCAGCGGTTCACTCAATAAAGAATTTGAGTTCTAAATATTAACTGACACAAATTTTAGCCTTGGACACCTATCATGTGATTAGTATGGCAATATTATAAATTGCAATGTCAAGTTAATTTTTATGGATTATAACATACTTAAAAACATCACTTTGAGATCAAGGCCCTGTGTGTTTTTGTCTTTAAACATATTTTATTTAAAATTCTATGAAGTATTGGCTATACAAAGTAAATAAACTAGAAGAACGAAAAAGAATATCCACATCTTACTCTATATAAACAGATTCACATACGCCCTTACCCTACTACAGCAGCTAAATGCCATCACTCACCGACCGAGCTCTGTAAAGCTATAATTGGAAGATTTGGTGTCAAATCAGAGTTGGATGGGTGAGCGTTTCATAATTTACAAATGTTCAGTCGAGTGACTCTGTTGCCATAACTAAAAGTTGGCAAATCTATACCGCAATATCCTATTACATAGAATGACTACAATTTAACTTGATTTCTCAGGGGGATCATCCTGTTTTGATGGATCAAAACCTTCTTTAATGTGACCACCGGTACCTTTTGGATCTAAGTCTGTAGCCCAGCTGAAGTGCATTAGTGCTAGATGTGAATCTCCCAATTTATTATAGACTTTTCCCAGCAAATAGTAAACTAAGGACTCTCTGGGTGCTATATCTTTCAAGTGATTTAAATCAGCAAGTGCATCTTCTGGCCTTCCCGCTCTTAGTAACACTGAAGCTCTATGGAAGCGACACAATGGATTCTCTTTGTCTAACACAACTGCTCTTTCTAATGTTGCTAATGCTCGGTCCATTTTGCCTAGAGCTGCCTGAGCCAATCCTAGCTGACATCTCAAAACCCCTGAATGTGGATGTATTGCCAATGCTCTTCTTATGTGAACCTCGGACGCTTTCCACCTCTCCTGTCTTGCGAAAACTGTAGCAATACCGAACCATGCGACATAGTTACGAGGATCAATACTGACAGCAGTCCTAAAGCTAGAAAGAGCCTTATCACTCTCTTCTGCAACAGCATATTCATGTCCTAATAACGCATGACCGTATGCTGCATCTGGGTCAATTTGTACTGCACGCTTAAAGAACTTCAAAGCGGTTTCCCTTTCCTTGTGTAGAGAGAAGCAATTACCGGCCGCCAGCCATGCTATAGAGTCATTTCTATTCAGTTCCACTAGCTCTTGAGCCAGAGCCGAAAGTTGTGCTTCCCTCTGCAAGTGCCATAAACAGGTGCTATATACATCCATCCCTTCAGTACGGTTAGGATGCTGCTTTCTAATCTCAACAAAAATCTTTACTGCAGCTTCATACTGCGCCAACTCATAATGAGCCTTTGCAATCATGGTCTGAACCCATGGTGAATGTAATTGTTTGTGTGGAATTTCCAGAAATTTTTTTATGGCATTCTTACAATCTAGAAAAGCAAGCAATTTGTAAGCCTCACCCAATTCCTTTAGTAGACCTAATAAAGCAACACCATTTGTATTCTTGGGTGTTAAAGTAGGTGTAACTGTTTCCATGCTTTTATTTCTTTCGCTACTTTCGGTGGTCCCTTTAATATTTTTAGCCATGCGCTGTTTATTTTTTCTAGATGGGCTTTTTGGAGCGACAAACTTCCTGCTTGGTGATTTATTATTTTCCTTCACAGAGTAGCTGCTGTTGTTATTACTGAACAGCCTGGATGATCGTCTTGGTGCAGGGCCAAGTGTGCATCTGGGACTAGGGCTGAAAACAGCATCTTTTAACTGGCCAACATGAGCTCTTAAGGAATTCACTATCTTTGGTATAGCTTTCTGTTCATTAGAATCAGTCAGTGTGGGAGTATATAATACTGGAGATTCTTCTACAGGGAGCATGCCAAATGATGGTGAAAATGGAATCGGAGCCATTCCACTGAACACACTATGCATTCTTTTGACGGGTGCTTGTGTTTCTGGAGTTATACTTGTTGAGACTGACATTGGTGTTCGGGTAGTGACATTATTTGGTGTTATATTCACATTTAAACTAGTATTATTAGGAATATTGCTATTGATTATTGAAATGTTTTCCGAATTGCTGACTAGATTCACTAATGTAGATACTCCAAATGTAAATTCCAAGTTGTTTATCTGAAATACTTGATGTGGATCAACCTTTTCTCCCATGTTACATAGTTGGGAAAAGGATTTCCACATGAAAGGGTTCAGAGATAGTGCTTTTTTATGAGCCTCAACAGCTTTACTTCTTCTCTCAGTTATGTTGTAAAGTTTTGCTAATAGTTGTAATGCATAAGGTGCTTGTTCACCAAACTCAGAAGCGACAATATCTAGATTCGTACCTAATACTGCTTCAGCGTCTTTATATCTGCAAATGAAATACAAACAAAGACTTAACTAATTGCATGCCAACAGATTTTATATAAAAATTAGGCAACAAGTGATTGTTGGTAATTATTACTACATTACTTAACAAGTATTATCTAAATTCATTAACATATTTTCTACAAGACTAACAATATATAGTCATTATTATTTCAAAACTACCTTGATATTTCATTAGGTTTTAATTAGCACTGCATTGTTATTGCAATAATACTCACGATTTGAGGTCTACTGAACATTTTGCTAACAGATATCTAGCCTGTGGTAGTGTAAGGGAAATGTTATGGAGCAAGTGAAAAGTTTCATTTATTTGACCAGCTCTGTAATAACACGTCCCCAGTAAAAATGCAGTTTCCTCCGAAGAAACTGAAATTAGATAAAATTAGTTACTACAGCTTCAAGGTAGCTGTTGGTCGATATAATATGAACAATCAGAGTGTAAACAAAAAATCGATTGGCACTAAACGAACTAAGACTGCAATTAAACGAACATATTTATATTACCTTCAGCATGTAATCTTTCTGCTAGAAATATAGCATTGTCATATTCGTAATTGTTAAGACAATCCCAAACGATTACCTGTAAAAATTTGCAATTTAGTAGAAAAAGGTAGAAATTATTTGACAGATTAATTAAACTATTTCTCACCTGTATAGGTTCTTGAACAATCATGTTGTATATATAATAGGTATTTAAATGATTTGGATTAATTATATTCTAAATACACCTCACATAACCCTATGAGTAAACAGTCACATAATAAAATAAAAACGTTTTATTTCGGCGGACATTTTCATTTCAATTTGTTAGATCACTGTCTATGGCTAGAAAGAAGATACCACAGATAATGACAGTTATTAGCTTTGAAAAAGAATATATTATATACCATAGGAGCATATTAGAGATATCCGCTATACATCGATGCTTACAATTCGATACATCGAACCGATCCGATGTTTTGAAATGCTTTCAAATACTCGATGTATCGATGTTATTTTCAGTTTTTGGTAGAAAAACATCAAATCGATTTTAACAAATTAATTTCATAAAAACTCAAGTTTAACCAATAAAATTTTACATAAATCTTTTTTCCTATTTATACCCCTAAAAAAGTACTCGATGCGTACAAAATATCGATGTTTTCACCCGATATATCGAAAGATAGCGATGTACAGTTCTGATTTATCGAATCAAAAAAAAACATCGATTTATTTTCACCCCTAAACCATAGATATAACAAAACTAAGACTAAGTACTCACGAAGCGATTGTAGTCGCGGCCCGCCGCCGCGATAGGTATGTTGCCTAGTGGGATTCCCCACTAGGTAACATACACACATTTTTATCATACATCACATTTTTATAAATTAAATTTTAAAATCTAAAATAAATATGTATTAAGAATGACGCGATTAAAAATTATAAGCAAATAAAAAATATTGCTCATCTCTTTCTCGCAAAATGATTTGCTATGTCAGTAATTGCTACCACCATACATTTTGTAATGACAAATGTAGTTGCATCCGCAACTCGTGACGTCACATGACGATATATCGCTCTCTTTCATATTGTAAATTTAAATTGTTTGTATCTTAGTCATTTTTTATATAAAGGCATACGAAAATTGGTTCTAGAATATTTATTAACATGTTGTCTAACATTGAATGGTCGAAAAAATATTTTTAGGCAACATGCCTATTTTGGGCCCGCAGCATCTGAAGAATGCAAAAATATATGTAAAAAAAATTTCAAAAAAATTCTCACGACGCGATTTACGCCCTCGGCGTGCGTGATTGTTTGCGGGTGTCGCTGCACCGACCGGCGACAAGACGTAGAATCGCGCGGGCCGCGATCACCCGCAGCCTCGGTGAATTATTGCGCCCGTGCGGTTCCACAATCTCGGCGGGCGCGACTGAAAATCGCTCCGTGAGTTATTAGCCTAAAGCGCCATACTCACCGTCCAGCCGCTGACCATACATAGAGAAATAACAGAGGTTAGACCCATCTCTGGGATAGAAAAGTGTCCGCTATAAAGCATCAAATAAGGGTGGCGCCACTGTAGCAGGGGTGTAAAGTGGCAAAATATAAGCAGTAAATTTATTCTTGGCATCTTCTTTGGTTACATTTATAAAAATATTTTCGCGTACGCGAGTAATTAGAATTTTCATGTTTTTCTGAATTAACTACTAAAAACTACTTAAAATCATTAAAAAAAAGGATTGTGTGGTTTTATGAAACCACGGTAAAAGTGAAACTTAATAACAATAAAATGCGCTTCTTGTGTCTTCGCGTGAACTACATAACGAGTTAAATGCGGTCTTTATCAATATACAGACTGTTTATGCGTTAGATTTTAAGTTAATTTTCTTAAGGAACTTTGGTTCTCATATGGCATACTAGATGGCGCTGATTTGCCGCTTGATCACGCTATAGGTAAAGCGAACCTATTTGCATAAGATGTTTATGAGGGCCTTACTAATGTGAAGTATTTTTGGGTTGTAAACCAATCAAGAAAAGGATTGTGTGGTTTTATGAAACCATGGTAAAAGCGAAACATAATAACAAAATAGCGTGGAGCACTGGCACAAATGAGTACCAGTATATACACTACACGGTCAGCTGATGCGAACTATAGGCGCCGCCATATTGGCCTCGGCTGCTCTGACGAGCGCCTTTCACTTTATCCCTACTCCGCGGCCGACCGTCACGCGACATGCAACAAACAGACGAAAATCATATATATATTATTATTAATATACCTGTCTTTATTTACCGGACCTAACCAATGTGCCTCTGCCTCTTACAATATCGCACGCGTTAAGCGTCGTATCCAAATTCTAAATACATCATCATCATCATCATCAAATACATCATCAGTCATCAGTCATCTGGAACTTGTAAGAGCGTTTTTCACATTTATCGGATATAATATTATGTTTTTAAATATTGAGAGGAGAAGAAGGGTCTTTGTCATCGGATATCAGCCCTAATCAATTTGAAAACGCTCTCATGCCTAATGCCGACAAAAGAGCGTGCCTCTCACAATATTATCGCATGCGATAAGCGTCGTATCTCGTAATCTGAAAACACTCTCAGTCATCAGTCGTCTGTAACTTGTACCAGCGTTATCACCATATTTTCTTATTTTTCTCTTCCGATCCGATATTGGACTGAATTCGTTTTTGTTTAGCTAATGCTAAACACCCCAGGTGTTTAGCTAATAAAACCGAATTTTCCCGATGATTAATTTTATTAACTTTCCCACTAAGTTTTTTTGTAAAGTTTTGTTATGACATGGGAGCACGCGCGGAGCTTGCTAATTGTGAACGCGTACTGACTGTATAAAGTAAAGCTAAAGTAAAAACGCTGCGGTGTCATAAGACACCGTACATACTCCCGAGCCGAAAAAATACAGTAAAAAAATAAATTGATTTTGATGGAAAACGACATCTAGTGAATATGGGCGAGATTGCTGTGTATTTTTTTTTGACGTGATAACGTCTTATAAATCGATGGAGCCGGCTGCACGCATGAAAAACCATGACTCATGCGTTACCAAATACTGTTATCAAGTACCGTTACCTGTTACTGTTACCAAGTACCAGCGTTACCTCGCATTGTCGGTACCTCATTATTATTTTATTATTATTATTATTATTATTGTTCTTGTTGTTGTTGTTGTTGTTGTTGTTGTTGTTGACGTTGTCACGTTCAACTATCGTCAGTAAACCGACTTTACAGACAACAACAGCTTTCTTTTTAATATATGGCGTCGGCTTATCTTAAAACCATTTGCCACGTCAAGTAAAAAAGGCGGTAAGTAAAAATAGAACTTTCGTTTCAATTTTTCAACACTGTATTCCTATATCGTCAAGTCTTTAGTTTCGTCTAAGCCCAAATAAATAGTCAGTACAGTCCATGAGTCATGTCAGTCGACTTAAAGTGGTAAAAGCTTTACTGAAAGTTCCTAGGGAGTTTTGGCGGGAACACAAAATAGCACGTTTTTAGAAGTTGTACCACTTGCCACTTGTGCGCGTTAACGAATATTTAATGGTTAATATGCTACCAATATTACACATTAAGAACCGAGATAACACAAATTTATGAAATTATACAAATTCCACAACGTCACCTATTGAACTCCCCGGCAAAACTCTCCATATTATTCTTATTTCCAGCCTGAAAATCCAATATCCCGGGCATGAAAAGGACTTGAAGTCAAAAAATAAAAAAGATTGACATTATTGACACTTATGACGGCCATTAGTACCGGTGCTGGATTTGCAGGCTGGACAGTGAGTAAGTACAGAAAAATACCCACAGTTTGTAAAAATAAGAGATTACCACCATTTATTTTCTTTCTCTAATTATTTAATTTAGAACGCCATCAACGCGACGCGACTTACTAACTCTACACTTTGGCAACTCCGAAATATTATGTGAAATATTTATTTTGAATGGTAACATTAAAAACTATTTCGACGAAGGCCAAAAGCGAACGAATCG
Source organism: Phengaris arion (assembly GCA_963565745.1). Lineage (NCBI taxonomy): Eukaryota > Metazoa > Arthropoda > Insecta > Lepidoptera > Lycaenidae > Phengaris > Phengaris arion. The sequence continues at coordinate 6,205,345 of OY751431.1, forward strand.
TCACGATTTTTGTTGTGGATTGAAAAATAATTTAATTTTTTTATGGAATGCCTAGAATTTGTGGTACTCGTGAAAAAATATAATATTAGTGGTAATTAACTAACGTGTTAAAATAGAAAAATTCATGTTTTAAATTGGATGTGAAAAAAATCGATGCAATTGTGTGTTCAGTGTTTTCTACAATATGTGCTGTGTTGATTACGATTGACGTAGGAACAAAAGGAAATCTGTATCGAATTCTGCAACAAATCTATTAAAGGTAGTTGTTCTCGACGATATCAAATATTATTTTCTACGAAAATGTATTCCAATACCCATCACATAAACACATCCACAACACATCACAACAGTTACATGTAATTGGTACAAAACATGTCAAGTTTTATGACCTCGGAATACTTCCGTTTTCCAAGTCCGTGATACTATGTTATTCTAAATTAATTCGTGCGAATTAAGTACTTAAAGAAAAAAATTACTTATAAGCTGCTCTTAAATCTTCAATTGTATTCTAGTAGGTCTATTGATGTATTGAAATTTGTTTCTGATTATTAATGTAACATGAAAACAAATAAACATTAAAGTAAAAAGTAACAACAATGTTCCCAACGGTTTTCGAAGGTCACTAGATATTAGAAAACCCTTAGGAACTCAATAGTAATTATTGACTACTTTCTGTTTAATAGTTTCTGTTGTCTGGAACTTGATATAATCAGTCATCACAGTGCCATTTTGGGACTAAAAGATAGACTTGGTAATTAAAAAATTGTTGTTACAAAAAGCCTAATGAAGAATAATCAAGCTGATAAATACTGAAGACACGAGTGTTCACAGTATTTGATATGCTGTTAAGTGTCGGGAAGCTTATCCAGAAGTTCAGTCGCTGCTTGACAACAGAGGCAAAATGTGTCAATAAGCTATCTCACACTTATCCATAGATTGTGAAACAGGCCCTTAGTATAATTAATAATTTAAGAAATTAAATGTCCTTGCACTAGAGTTTGTTTAGTTTTTTATAATCATTTTAATAATTGAAATTCTATGATGCAGAAATGCTGTGATTTAGAGTGTAAGGCAGATCAATATATAAAAAATATAGTCACAATATTGAGAAACTATCAATAGTAAATGATTATACACAGATTTTTTTTTGTTATTAGAATGGGATCAACGGAAGTAATCAATGTAACGGCTCAGCCCATATCGGACGCAGTACACGAAATCTTTAAGCCGTTGCAAGAGCCTGTGTTTCTTGCCACTCGGCCAGCACAGGTCATTGCCGGATTATTTGTGTGGACAGCACTCTTCATCACTTGCCAACAGGTATTTGTTATTATAGTTAATTAGGTTTTAGATTATGGACACCTAGTAGCAAATAATGGAGTTACTGTGTTTATATTTGAAGGCTGCAATGCAGGGAAGACTTATCATAACAACAATAGGGACCAGTAAATTATGGTCATAATAATAACCATTAGTCATTATAACCGATATTAAAATGTTCATATTGTACCATGGTAAGTAAGCCACACAATAGGCTAGATGACTGATTTTATTTATTGCATAAATGAATTGCATACTCTTGAATATGAGTAACTTCTCAGAAGAAACAGTATGTCAGATGTCAATATTTTCAAAGGTACAGCGATTTGTATACAAAATTTTGCAAGACTCGTGAAAATGCTCCATACTAAAGTCGTACCGAGCTGTGATGTCACAGAGGTAAAAATGTATGAAGTATCACTGCAGGAACTTATTTGTAAATATCTCCGATATTTGTGCGTTTAAGTTCATACTTACAGTAATGAATGTTTTTGTATATAATGTAAGTAAACTAATGCTGTAGGTTTTGTTTACTAATTAATAAAAAAAAACTATTTTGTACTTTTTACATGTAAGTATCTAAATAAAAAACTACACATAAAATATTATATTTTTTTTACATTTACCAAGTAGTAATTGCCTCAATATTTCTGAGTATATTAATGAAACTAAATATTTTAGATGTAGTCATCTCCCCTTTTTGGGTCTAATAAATATTTTTTAAATAATGTCTCTATAAAGAGTTTTCACTTTAGTTAGGAAATAAATATAACTATTTGAGATTTTTTCTTATCAGTTTCCAACATTATTCCCAAAAACTAAGTGTTGGTGAAATTAATTGCAGTTGTGATTAGCATAATTTTCTTTTTGTATTCAGTATTTACTATTCAAAACCCTCAAATTTTTAAAATTATGGCACCATTACTTTCTCCAAATTGTTCAAAGATTGATTAACAAAAATACAAACTTAAACTTATGAATAATATAGCTATGATACTTAAGCAAGCCTATTTTTCTGTGGGGATTTGAATGAGAATAAATATAAACTTGCTATTCCTGCCACTTGGTTAATGTAGGATGAATGGAAATGAACAAATCTTAATGGAACTAAGTAAACTAATGGCCCGTTTCAATAACCTATCTACAATTATCCATTTGTTAGAAACGTCCAATTTGTATAGCAAAAAACTTTCAAATGATTGGATGACGACGTTTTTAACAAATAGTTATATATAGATAGGAATGAAACGGGCCCTTACTCCTTATTATTAAGTAGCTATCTGGAGTTAATGGGAGTTTCGTCAAAATCAATCCAACCAAAGAATGCAAACATTATTAATGAGTTAACTTTCTGTTAATAATTGATATTATTTGATAGACAAGATAGAATAAGAGTGCATAAATATGGCTGTGCGGTGACTGGACTAAGGCTGAGCACGGGCTTTCCTTAATAGCAAATTGAAGTTTGGAGACTAGGCCTAAACATACACTACAGAATCTTACAACGACCTAATCGCGCGGCGATAACATGTAGGACTGTAGTACATACATAATATAAATAAATTTAAACGTAAAATAAGGATATTCCGCAAATATATAATAACACTTAACAGTTTAGTTTTTTCTAGAATAAGCATGGAAATTTAAGAGCAGACTGATCGCATGGTGAAAATACCGAAGCATGGCTTTCTTATCCGAGTACGTTTTAGACCCGCTATTTAAAAAAGTCGTGACCACAAATAAAATAATCAATAAATTGTTAAGAGCTACAAATCTACACTCTGCAAGATAAGGTATTTGAAACGTTCCCGACATTTCGCATTTTGTAGTAATTTTGAAGTTGTATTTATCGTTTTATTGAAATAGGTTAATGAATTCATGATTTAAAATTATAAAATCTTTATCCCTTATGAAGTAACAACTGTTCTGGTATAAATATTGCTTAATAATATTATCGTAGATAGGAGTCATTCATAGTTAACTTAAAAAGTTATTTTCTAAGTTTTTTTGGCTTAGTATAATATTTCTTTCTATATTAAATCAAGATATTTCAAAATTCTAAGGCTGCTACGAACTATACGACTATATATAGGAGATAACATTCTCATTTTATTATTTCATTTGCTTAGAACAGTAGTTCAATCCAGGAGCTCAAAAAAGTTCCTTCGCGCATTTTATGAAAATCATTCTCTGCAATTTTGGGTTTAACTAAAAAAGTTAAGCAAAATTTACAAAAGCGAGGCCGCTACGAACTAGGCCAATAGCTATTCTGCACTATTCAGTATGCCAAAATTGTTAATGTATCTTTGTTTCTGAGATCAAAAACGCCATAATTGGCCATTTTACGCAAAAATTACAGTCGAGATGTAATATGCCTCTTAATCATATTTCATGAATAATTGTTGAAATGAGTTAAAATATCCCAGTATTCACCCCACCTCCTGCAAATATGCAATTTCTGCCGTTGTAATCCTGATGCAATTACGCTTACATCTAACTAAATTTTAGTTCTGGTCGCTGCGGGTAAAGACCGGAACAAAGGTTCCAAACTAAAATATAGGCCGAGTATTTTATGGACGTGATATTTAACTATGTCTTTTAAGGGGTTCCGTCGTACTCAAGGAACCCTTATAGTTTCGCTCTGTCCGTCTGTCAGACGGTCTGTCTGTCCGCATTTAGTACAGTTATGTACTTGTGTATAGATCTCGGTTTCGGCATCATAAGGGGTGGCTCTCCATACATGTGAAGTGGGGATGAAAAATATTTTTTCATTCTACCCCATCATGTGGGGTATCGTTGAATAATGAATGACTTTTTTGATCATCCTAAATACTCTTTAGAAAAATTATTTTGAAAGAAATCGGACAGTAACTTTTGAAGTAACTTGAAAAAAACCTATTACGCGTTTATAGTTACGGAACCCACCTTAGACATGTGACATGTCCTGACATGCTCTTGGTTGGGTTATTTGGATTAGCCATTGCAAGACTCAAAGTGGAGCTGTGAATTTAAAAGACATTTTAACTAGTAAAATGGATTGAGGCCACAGTATTCTTTCCTTTCAATTAATTAAATATATTCAAGTGAAGATTATAAATTCTTCTCTACTGAATGTATCTTGCGGAATGTGACGATGTTACTCTCGTTAGATATTATATTATGCTACTTTAATTTGTCTAAAATTCCATTTCAAAAGATTTCCTCCTTATGTAATAACTTTCAGGACCTTTATTTTTTACTATTTATGTGCACATAAATTATGAAGTATCAATTTAGGAAATAATTATTTTATCTTTACATAATACATAATACATATAGAAACGTCTATTTTGTTGTATGAGGATTTGAGGATATATAATTTTTCTCTGGTATTCATTCTAACATAAATTAAATTAACTAATTAAATGTCGTCGGAATTTATTACGAAAGTGTATTCTATAACCACGTACAAAAGCTAGAAAATTATAAGCAAATAATAAGCTACAAATAAACAAGATCATAACTGCCCATTAAGCCAGGTAAATTTGGCTTGTCGGTGGCTGCCGGCAGGTTTCAAAAGGCATAGGACGTGAACCTTGCCAAAAGGCACAAAACGTCATATTATACTAAGTACATAATATTATACTTAGACATATTAGGTATACGAAGTTGACATTATAAGTACTAAAATTACGTTATACATATTATTAGTCATCGTTTTTCCTCGGCCACGGTAGCTTGGCATGACGCAACAAAAAAAATTATTCCTAACTCTGAAACTAATCGTGGAAAATGAGGGTGCAATGGAGTGATCCAAATTGAATAGGTTTTTTTTTTATGTAGGTACATTTATAAGGAAAACACTTACTACTTTTACTATTATGTCCTAATCATAATTAAAATAATTTAAGCTATGTGAAATGTTTGTACTTTTATTGTTAGTAAAATAATGCACATTGTTGACCACAATAGATTGCCTCTAGCTAACTGCAACCGATAATTAATATTTTATCATCAGCTGTTGTGTTGTACATTTCCCGCGTAAATAAAAAAAATTACCACGTAGTATTCATAAGGGTTCTGTAAATCCGTACCCAAAGGGTAAAAACGGAACTCGAAGGCTCCCCTGTCCGTCTGTCTGTCAGTCTGCTACCTGGTTGTATCTCATCAACCGTGATAACTTGACAGTTGACAATTTTCACATATTATTTCTGTTGCCGCTATAACAACAAATACCAAAAATATAAAAAAATACAAATTACCTACTTAGGGTCTCCCGTGATTACAACAAACGTGTTTTTTTGCCATTTTGTAGTTACGGAACACTTCGTGCGCGAGTCAAACTCGCGCGCGTAAGTATTTTATTATACAGCCTCTCCAAGGGGACTTTTGAGGCATAAAAGAATTTGAACCTTAATCGTTCAACCAATAACTGAAGAAACACAACCTTGACCTCAAGAGGAACAAGTCATGAACTAACGAATATGTTTTCGAAAGGACTATTAGTACATAAATTAACTTATGTCATCAATGTGGCCTTTGAGAACTGTTTCGTTGTTGAATATTATGAAGCTCAGTAATCGATTTTCGATACAGTAACAATAATTTAATGGTCAAATTAAAATTGTATGCATATTAAGCGGGTAGAAATTAGAAAGGTATTTTTTAAGACAACATTATGTTGGACCGAGAAATGACTCTTCAAGAGTGTTATTTTCGCAATCAACTGATATTGAATTAGAAAGAAGATACTCTAATATAGGTACCACGCTAGTACACCACATGCTTTAAATAAACGATTGATTGATAAATTGCTCCTGTTTCTTATATTAGTTCTAGCTAGTTTACTTACGGCCAAAATTAATAACGTATCTATAATTTTAGACTGACTTCAATCTTAGATTCTCAAACAAAAATTGATGTAAATTGCCGTGAAGTCAATCCTAGGATCGTTGAAATGTATTCAAATCCTGATCTCAGATAGCTAAAATGAGATTAAGATTGATTATTAATTTCGGGCGTTAAACGATGTCCAAGTTGACCTCATAATGACGTAAGCGAAAACGAATGTTGAGTAACTGCGGTGAGTCTGTGCCCTGTGGTGTGGTGAAGCTGCATGTTTTCCTTTTTAACCGACTTCAAAAAAGGAGGCTCACAGTTTGATTTTAATATTATAGCAACAATAAAATATAATTATTAAATAAACACAGGTTATATAATTTTATATTTCTACTAGCTTTTGCCCGCTGCTTCGCTCGCGTTAAATCTTATCTTTCCATAAAAACTTTGTCATCCCATTCCATTCCTGAATGATTGAGTGAATTTTGAAAAATCCTTCCTTAGCCAAGTCTACTATCCTTATCCTTACTTAATATTATAAATGTGAATGTATGTTTGTTCCTTTGTTACGCTTTCACGTAAAAACTACTTAACCAATCATCATGAAATTTGTCACAGATATAATAGAGCCGACCACGGGGAAGGTCACTCGTCAGCTCGCTTTTTATCGCGGGAAAATAAACGGTTCCCTTGGGATCCTGTGTTTATGCAGGCGGAGCCGCTGGCAGAAGCTAGTAATATAATATTCATATTCACACAACCTCTGTGGCTCAGTGGTTAGCGCATCGGCGCATAAGCCGGAGGTCGCGGCTTCGAATCCCGCCGATAGGACAAAAAGGCTGTGTTTTAAATATATGTATAATATAATAATAATCTTAAATATGTGTATAGTATATAAGAATTAAATATATTTCCGTTGTCTGGTACTTTGATACAAGTTCTTCGGATACTTAGTACAGGACCAGATTGACGTGGTGTGGATGCGACTATACATATATATATTAGCTTTCTGCCTTTCATATTTGTACGTCAAATGGTTTTCTCAACTACGTGTCGAGACTCGAGATGCCGAGATATCGAGATATAGGTATGCTTATATTTTTGTAGTTGAATGTAAGTATGTATAATTTGGAGTTTAATGTACAAACTTGTACAATGAGCTCCAAAAGTTGGGCAGAAATTGGCAATGTAGGTCATCCAGCCAAGGCTAAGGTTACATCGGGAGCGAGCGGCCTCGGCTAACAGCCGTTTTCAATAACATATCTAAGATTAAAGAAAGAGCGCTATCCCCGTTAAACAGAAAGCTGTTGATTATCTTTAACTTGGGTTTCACAATCAAATATAGGACCTATTTATTCTTGTCCAACAAAGGATAGCATCCTTCCCTTCGCCTATCCAAGCCTCTTGAAGCGTTTCACGAGGCTAACTATATTGCAAACTACGTAAAAATTCATGTTTTAAACAATTGTATGTTTATTAACAATTAATGTCTTAGTTATAAGCGTAAATATTATACTTAAATTGAGAATCAAAACTCGGGATGATTTTTTACTATAGTTATCGTATTTTTTTATCAAATTCAATAGTGAAACATAACAGTTTGACGCTAGGAGTCGCGTGAAAAGGAATGTAAAATTTAAAATGAAATCAAACTTCGAATCAAAGAGAATGTAACTATACTACGTAATAAGAGGTGGCACTCTAAATAAAAAAAAGTGTTCGTAATTCAAAATTATACCTTAGCTTTTTTACGTATTATCGTCAAAAGTGCAATAGATTGAAGCCTAAAATAAAACAAAAATATACAAAAACTATACGTAGGTTATTATTATCGATTTTTTATTTTAAGACCAATTATTGGGTTAAAAAGGTAAATAAAACAAGAAAACAACTATTATTCAATGTTTTTTATTGCATTTTAAAGAAAATAAAATACAAAAGCGGTACGTTTAGGGGTTGCAAAATCTGGATTTTTTTTCAAATCCGGATTTTCGGATTTTTTGCTCACAAAAATCCGGATTATTCGGATAATCAGAATTTTTTGGAAGTTTTATATCATATTTAAATTTTTTGTATATTTTATAAAACTTTGATGTTTTTTTTACTTCGATGTATTAGCAAAACCGACGACACTCAATAAAAAACAGTTACTTTTTTATACATTATTTTAAATAAATTCTTATTTTAATTTGTAATTATTTAGACGCTACGAGAGAACAAACATACATACATATACTGATAAAATTATTATCCTTCCTTTTGGCTTCGCCGTAGTCGGGTAAAAACACAAATTATCGATCTATAAACAAATAATTATAATCTAAGACGATTATATAGAAATTATAAAAATGCTTCAACTTTTCGCTACCGTTCGAAGTGACAAAATATTTATCATCCTCATCATCTTGATAAGTGGCAGTCCTCCACCGTGCGCTTTACCCGAAGCTTTCTGCCGCGCAGAGTAAAACTCTGGAATGATCTGTCGCCAGCGGTATTTCCGGACCACTACGACCTGCAAACCTTTAAGAATGGAGCATATTCCTTCCTAAAAGGCTGGCAACGCACTTGCAACTCATCTGATGTTGCGGGTGTCCATAGGCGGCGGTCATAGCTTTCCACCAGGTAATTCGTTTGCTCGTTTGCCCCCTAGTTTTATTTATAAAATATATATATTTATTTTTACACTTTTATAAATATTTTTAATTACTTCTAAAAATACCGTGTTTAGTTTTATAGTTAGTATTTTATTTGGACCAAGGTACGAGGGCGGCACTGAAAATTTCGGGAATCAAGGAAGTGACACAACATTACTATTTAAAAATGTATTTATTGCTTTTCGAAGTATTCTCCGCGAAATTTGACACATTTTTCCATACGATGGAACCAATCATTGAAGCAACCATTCCATTCGGAAGTTGGGGTCTCCAAAATGGCCGTTTTGTAGGCGTCCACGGCTTCTTCAGGTGATGAAAATCTGACCACGCAATTTATTCTTTATTTTAGGGAAAGTACAGAAATCATTAGGGCTTACGTCGGGGCTGTACGGCGGATGGTCTAATAATTCTATGATTTCTTGCTCTAAAAACTCTTTTGTTCTGTGCGCGGTGTGAGAACTCGCATTGTCGTGATGGAGGATGATGCGGCGGTAACAGTTCTCTTTACGGAGTTCTGAAACGACCTGTGGCAAACAAATGTTAGCATACCATTCTGCATTAACCGTTCTTTGTCCCTCAAGAGGAATAGTCGCAGCATGGCCGGTTTTGGAGACAAACGTGGCCACCATTTTTTTGCAACACTCCGTGAACGAACAATTTTTGTTGGCTTTAACTCATTTTCGAACACCCAAACTCGTGACTGGTGACCTTGTGACAAGACCGAGAATCTTTTTTTAAATAAATAAACGGTATTCGATTTTTAAAACCAAGGAGTTTTAAATTAAAAAGATTTTAATATGACAGGAACAGTGGAAATATTCCATTCCCGATACTTTTAGTGCAGCCCTCGTACACACTTGTATCTATTAAAAATATTCAATTAATATGCGTAGCTGATAACATAGTAAAATCTAACAGAGAGCGTAAAAACAATAAATTATGTACTCAGTTATTATTATTATATCCATTTAAAATCTTTAAAATCAACATTATTGGAAATAATGTACTGGAAATAGGGTACTAGCTTATTGTTCTTTAAGGATTGTCATCTTGAATGATAAACTTAAAATCGTCAAGTTTTTGTTCGCTAAGGTGAGATCTTGTTAGATAAGTACTAAATGTTCCAGCAGTAAAGAAATATAAAAAAGTGGAATAGCCTGTTATCTTTTGAAAGTTATTTTTAAATTTCTCCACCACCGTTTGCTTAAAGTAGCATTTTTATGTGAAATTACTAACGTAGGCAAATTAGTGCAGTTTAGTAAAACGTAGGAAACTGAAAATTCTTTAAATTGACATCCGGGAAGATGTATGGTCGAAATTGGACCATTTTTGAGTTACCAAAAGTAAAAACCCCACCTGTTTGGGTTATAATAAAATACCTAAATGGTGCTTTTAATTCCCTCGTTAATTAACAGATGGACAATAAACAAATTTAAGCACAATTTAAACTCGATAACTGTTTTAAGATCTTTATTTTAACATTTTACTTATAAATCAACAGTAACATCTTACTCGTCATTGCACTTTGAAGTTTCCGCGACCATAGGATGAAAACTACACATCTAACTAAAAAAATTAACACTGGCTTACACAAACCGTTAGTGCTACTATTGACACCTGCATCTTATCTCTATTATATTATCTAAAAAATAATAACTTCTACGCAAAAACAGGAGCATTGATTTGCATTCGGTTTTGTACTGACCGGTTAATTTGGGTTAGTTTAATCGAATTAATTTTATTTAAAAAAAAGTACTTTGTTATTATCTGTATTCATTCGGCAAAACTGACTCTTACCATTTATTAAGATATCATAGAGGTTTTTAGGTATAAGATTGTATTAGCCCAGATTTCTATTTTCAGCGCACTGGATTTTTCCGACCTTGCCGGATCATATAGTACCAGCCTTATGTCAATCCAGGGGGGCAATTGACGTAATTGATACTGTTCAATTTGCAGTATGGCTCCAGTGTTAGAGCATATTGTGAGCTGTCACATTAGCACAGGGCAAATATATTGGGCTTCTGGATACAAATAATTTGTGCAATAATAAAACAAACATTTGAATCAGTTAATAGGAATATAACATAACATAAACATAACTATTAACAGGAATAACCATGAAAAACGTATCCCACAATTTACATTTCATGTAAAAGAATGCCAAGACGAGACCAAATGACTTGCACTGTCAAAAGTTATCAGATCTCATCTGGAGCCAAGCTTACGACTCTACAAGGCCTAACTTCACAAACTCTACATCTTAGTCAAAAAATCTTTGTGAAAAAGTAAGATGAAAAATATTTATTTTAACTGTGCATTGCATATCTGTTATAACTACTGCTCACGTAGCAACAAAATGGCCTTTTATTACTATTGCGATAAGGTTCACAAGTGGTACACCGGCTTATCGGCGATCGTACATCAGTCAATATTATCCCATCATACATCTCTTCCGTGTTATACAAACCGGATAGTAGAAGTACACGTTTAGCATAAAGTGTTTCCCCTATATACGGTTCCCGTGATCTACCATGTGTCGTGAAAGTAGCGGATGATCGAGCGTGCGAGGCGAGCGAACACGTTTTTGCATCATCGTTCCTCGTCGTTACAATCGCGATGCGATTAAGATTGTTAAATTACTTAGTCATAACTAGTTATTGGGTGCACCGTGCATGACTGCAATATTAGAAAACAATAAACTTTCTGAGTAGATAAAGAGTGACAATCATCCTACTACTATTTCTTGTAAATGTGAAAGTTTGATGATGGATGTATGTGTGGATGGATGTTTGTTACTCTTTCATGCAAAAACTACTGCAAGGATTTCGATGATAGGACACTGGCGAATCCTTCCTGATTGTCCATCAAGAGCGGCCAAGTTTCGAACATAATATGTTGTTTTATAGTACTTAAAAAGTTATTAAACAAAAATAATATTATATTTTTAGGACTACGAAATAAAAAGTTATGAATCTCCGAAAATCAGAGAATTCATGTGCAAATGTGTACTTATCTGTGGTAATCGTTGTCATCGTATCTGTATAGTCTATGGTTATCATGCTGTAAATTGTCAATTTGAGGCGTCAAAGCTCCATCTAGTGGCCCATTAGATATATTTATTTCTAATTGGAGTATTAAATCATTATCTTTTTCTATACATCAGCAGTTTAGTACTAGTTTTTTGAAAAAAAAAATGTTACTTGCGGTGTTAAATAGATCGCTCTATAGTAATATAGTATAGTCTGTACTATATTTATACTATGAAAAAATAATTATTTTATTTTTGGTTTTCGTAACGTGAATGGTGACATGTATCATTTATCTGTTAGCATATTGCGTTTCTAAACCAACAAAGTTAATAATTTAATTACGTAATTGACATCACCACTAATAAATGTCGCTTTTCTGCAAACCGCCACTAGGGCAATTTATTGAACAATAGTTAGGTTATATTTAATTAATATAAACTAACGATTGTTGCTTTATATATTATTATAATATTATTGTTTTTTTTTGTTCCTATGTTCATAAAGTACAACTTAAAATAAATACTTTTTGTAGCTATGTATTCTAATTACCAGGCCGTAAATGTATGGCGACTTGCCGGTCTCTCACTTTGGCATGGTAGTAGTTTAAGCTCTGGATTAATAAAACAGGATACTTTTTATCCCGAATAAGTACAGTGTTCCCGTGGGATACTGTATGTACGCGGGCGGAGCCGCGGGCTACATCTAGTATTATCATGATAGTGATCCAAGTTATTGGTTTCTGTATATTGGTCCAACCGTTAAATATCGTCCAACTAAGTCACTTGTTTTGTGTACTATATTTACTATTATTATAAAGGGAAAGATTTGTTTGTTTGTTTGCATCGAATAGGCTCCCAAACTACTTGAGTGATTTTGATGAAATTAGCTACTTTTTATTGCGGCAAATTGCATGGTTCATGTCGAATTTTCTTTAGTGCATACGAAGTCGTGGGCTACATCTAGTAAATTATAATAGTGAACTCCCTACGAGAGGATCGGATCCTTTCTCATAATATAATTAGTAGTGTTATTAAGACAACATAAATTCACTACACAATTATCGTCAACTAGCTGTTTCCCGCGGCTCCGCCCGCGTAAATATTGTATCGGGTATCCCACGGGAATACTGTACTTTTTCAGGATAAAAAGTATGTTTTAATCCAGAGCCTAAACTTCTAACCTGCTACCATACCAAATTTCATCAAAATCCGTTCAGTAGTTTTTGCGTGAAAGAGTAACAAACATCCATCCTCACAAACTTTCACATTTATAATATTAGTAGGATTATATGCGAAAGTGAAATATCATTTAATAAAAATACTAATTAATTACGAGCACGGTGAACCTGCTTTGAACGATAAATTGATTAGGTAAACTGAATATGCAATCTGTAAGAACTTCCGTAAATAAAAAGCATAACATTCTACATAGAAGTAACATAGAATGAAAAAAAACCAGAACCGGTTTAAACGGTCGATTCCATTCCATTGCTGTTATTGCCAAATGTCAGATCGATTTAAATAACTCTTCAAGGCTAGGAAAAAGGGTGACAACTATTTTAGAACATTCTAGAAAGAATTATCGCAAATGTTCTGGTATTCTGGTTCGTTAGGGCTAGAAAAAACTACAAGACCTCCGTGGCCTAATGGGTAGACCGTTTGATTCGCACTCGAGAGAGTGCAGGTTCGATTCCCAGGTTGTGGCGTGTACCAATGAGACTTTTTCAAATCTCAAGTACATTATACGGACGCTCTAACGGTGGAACATCGTGAAGAAACCCGCACATGGTTGGCCCCAGACGTATTGACCAGTCATTCCTCTGGACTAGGCTAACTATGTTCTGAGAATGCCGTATGTGCTTGGGCAACCATACGACATTTAAAACCGACTGTCCCAGGCACTACAGTATTTCAAGAGTGGTTACGTCGCTCGGAGAATACTGTATAAATCATCCAATAACGGATGAAAAAGGCCCAAGTTTTAAGGGCTAGATGCACCTGAAGAATGCATTGCATTTGAGGAAAATTAAGAAAAAATACAGTTTCATAATAAGTGAGCCATGTTTAATCATGAATGAGCTAATGGAGTGATACTACAGCCTCTGGAAAATCCGGCAAAATAAACTGCCGCTGTTTTTTTTTTCAAAACGTGAAAGGAGGACAAGGTCGAATAAAAAGGCTTAGCTGAAATGCAAATATGCGATATAAAAACACATTAATCTCACTGAAAATGTAAAGTGCCTCATAAAACGCACGAAAATCAATTATTTTGCCACATGCGAGGAAATGAGCAAATGAGCAAATTTATCTTTTTACTGTGACATCTGAGTGTTCACGCGTTGAATGGCGTTTGGATTTGGAGTGGGAATTATTACCTAATAGCTGTTGCCCGCGGCTCCTCCCGCGTAAATATACAATTGGGTATCCCGCGGGAATACTGTACTTTTCCGGAATAAAAAGTAGCCTATGTTTTAATCCAGAGCCTACACTACTACCATACCAAATTTCATCAAAATCCTTTCAGTAGTTTTTGCGTGAAAGAGTAACAAACATCCATCCAACTTTACAAACTTTCACATTTATAATATTAGTAGGATATTAATACGTGAAGCTAAAGCTTTCAGTACAGTTTAACGAGAATTGTGCAATCGCAGGAGTATTAAATTTGGCTAGTAAATTGCAAATTCATGTAGAGTAACGTGTTGAGAATGAACATATTTTTTTAAAATAATGCTTATAAATAGGTACATAAATTTTATAATAATAATAATAAACACAATATTGTGCGTTTGATAGATCATTTTCATATAGATTTTGTTACACGTTGACGTTTGTCAATCTGTCACATTTTTTTTTCAATAAATGAGGCAAAAGAACCCTTATAGAGTTCTAACTTAAAAATTATATTATGAATTATTATGGGCTAATTTCTAACACAGGGCGCCCTCTAATTACCCTAATTGGAAATCAATCTGTTGTTTACGTTTAATGAGTGTGTGCTTAATGTAGTGTAATACATTTCGGTTACATATTAGGGGGCTTAAATCATTAATTAATTAAAGGAATTAATTAAAAGAAAAATAAATAGGTATATATTTAAGGAGAAAAAAAATCTATCGATTAATCATTCTTCCTAAACAAACCTACTTAAGGTAAAACGCTTTTTCCTGTGACCACAGGAAAAGCTTTTTAAAAGAATTCCTTAACTGAAATCTTTTTTTTTTTTTAAATAAAACACAAATATTGCCACAGTCGTGGCTCGTGACACTGTGAATAATTTGTACAAAATAAGTATGAAGCATGAAAGTGGACTGTGTGAAGTATAAAAATATATTTTACTCGAGTCCAAAGTCAAGGTAACATTATGAGGGCATTTTACTCTCCAGCACGAGCTGCACGACCGACATGTACCGACTACCGAGCTCAGCTATAAAACCCAATTAGGGCGCTGGGGTGGGCTGAACTGCTACAAATACTCCGCAAAAATACCCTACACGCCTTACATATTTTATTATACAAAGGTCACTAAGGCCGAACACGAAGACGTTATTGTTTTATAATTGGAATCATATTTTTTGGTTTAGGTTTCTTAGTACTACAAGGAACCTTATAGTTTCGCCCTGTCCGTCCGTCCGGCGTCTGCCCGCCCCTGCTAACAGTGCTAATTTCTGTAATCTTCTTAAAATTGGACTGCAATTCCAATGTCTCGCTAAAAATCGAGAACGGCTGGACCGTCTTGGCTAATTTTGGTCTTGAAATTATTTTAGTTATTTTAACTAGTGTAGATGTGGGAACTAGGAGTAGGTGTAGATAGTTCGTAGTTAAGTCCGAACAACGTGTGTCGGCACTTAAGACGGCTAGTTGTGAATATAAATTGTTGAAATTTTGTACTCTATAAGAGATTGCGACTAATACTAATGTATAAGAGATTGCGTATATATGTACTTTACTTTTGGTAGAATAAATTAATTAAGAAATAGATATGTTCGGGAATCGGGGTGGCTGCCCGGTATACATGTGACATGGGGTTGGAATTATTTCCTCATTCTCCCACGTAGGGTACGTGTGGGCTGTGGGAGTGGTAGGTACAATAAAACTAAAAATTATGATTTAAATGACGTAATCTTGCTACTTGTTTAGTACCTAGTCGTTTAAATAACGTTCACAATCGCATAGTAATTAAAGTCAATTGTTTCCATGTCTTGATAATTTAACATTCATATATCTAATAACATGCATTTATTTTAAATCAGTAAAATTCTTATATTTTCCGAAAGGCAACATAAATATGGACCTAAAATGCAAAAATTACAGTAATCAATTGCTAAATTGAAAAGTTACAGAACTAAAAATGATGATATTTTTTTTATAATTGAAAAACGAAAATTACTGTTCAAGTCCCTATGGCCTATATTGTTATTTGTGACATTTTTTTATATACATAAACGCAGTATCTAAGTTGATAAAATCATCATTGGATTCAGCGACAAAGAACACGTAAGGTATCCACCACCACTACCACTTTTACTTTAGCCACTCAGCTCGCCGTGGTCGGTCCACCTTGTTTTTTGGCCCATTCCCTACTCGCCTAATAAGGATTGCCATTGCAAAGACAATAAATGTTTCCAGGCTTATTTTGTACTTTTCTAAATGCCAATAAAAAAAACCTATGCAACATGCATAGGTTTACCCCACATTAATAAGTCGTCAATCGTCATCGATTAATGTTGTTATATGCAATTATGTATTGCTAAATAACTACATACACATTATTAGTTTAAAAAAACCAGTAAGTATACCGGTTCTAGTAGATCCTGATATAATTAGCAGTTTTAGGGAAAGTCAAGTTTCCAATTTTCGCCGAGACATTTTCTTAAGGTGTGTCTCGGTGTCCTCGATATAGTGGTTATTCGTGCCACACTGTAGTATCAAATGTTATTATAATATGAGTATGGAGACATTGACGTACAAAATGGACCTCGCACGGTCGCAGCTCCGTACAAGTTGGTCATTTATATTTAACCCACAGATTGGTAATAAGTTTTAGCATGCGAAAGTTAAACTACAGAATAAGTAAAATTAATAGCATAGTAAAACGTACGAACATAAAAGTTTTTTTTTTGTTGTTTTACACCTCCACAAGTTTTGTAACGCCAAAATTTTATGGGAGAGAATGTCCGTTTCATTAAACTCGCCTTGTACGCATAATTTTGCGCATAATATGAAAATAAGCAATAACATTTCTGAAGTTGCTATAATATTTTCGATAAATTTGCTGTTGAGCTAAATTTTTGCAGTGTACATAATATATTTTACAAGGCTGCGACGTTCCTAGCTATAGTACGTCGACAAGAGGAAACGATATCGCAACTGTGCAAACAGCTTGAACACAATATTACCCACACATGTGATACTTTCCAGTTTCCGTGATTGAGAAATTTCTAGACTCAATTATATATCATTAGGTACATAAATTGTGTTATAATAAATGTTAATAATAATTTTATTCCCATGTCCCGTTAGTTATTACTTTCAATTATTATATTCTAAGTTTTCAATGTTCAATAACTTTTTATTTGTTACTTAAATGGTAACATCTAGATACATTTTGAAGTAGGTACGGTTAGACGGGGCAAGCGTGGCTGTAGTGAGTGGAAGATAATATTTTTTGTATGGCAGATGCCATCTTTAACAGAAGAAAAGATGGTATCGACTCCACTGACCATAATATTATCGCTGCGATTAATTAATTTACTCAAACTTCTTAACTACAAGCATCCAAAAAAGCATCAAAACGATTGCACATAAAAAAACGTAAAGGTGCGTACAAAATTCCCTTTTTTATTAATTTTTCTCGGTTTCGGTGGCGGATGTTATTTCAATTTCTGTAAAATCTCAAAAAACTGTGCGTCCTACTGAAAAAATAATAAAAATTAGCTCCCTCTTATTACCCCTGCAACCACATATTTTCTTCACGATGGGAGAAAACAAATTTCAAAATCCTGAATTTTCCAACATTTATATAGCTTTATACATCGCTCGCATCTCAATGTAGATCATTTATATTTTTTTTATAAAATTGCTTCTATCTCGGAAACAGTGCATACTACTGAAAAAATAATATAAATTTCCTCCCCCTTATTAACTCCGCAACCACATATTTTCTGCATGATGGGAGAAAGTAAATTTGAAAATCCTGAATTTTCCAACATTTCTATAGCTTTATAGATCGCTCGCATCTCAAAATAGGCATTGTCATATATTTTTCTATAATCGCTTCTATCTCGGAAACGGTGCGTCCTACTGGAAAAATACAAATGAAAATATATATTAATAGTATCTTTTATTACCTGAGTGCTAGTGCTTTCGCCAGTTTAGTAATTTAGTCGCCAACATATTTATTCGCTGCCAAATTCATTAACACAGTATGCTCATGTGCAGTCGCCAAGATTCCCCGAAACATGTAACCCAAAACATATTATATTATGTAGGTATACTTATTGTCAGATGGGGCAAAATGGTTTCTGGGCAAGTTATGGCCAGCGCCATACTAAAAGTATGGTAGTCTTGCCTTTATCTAATCTTTATGACTGATCCTACTTTTATATATGTGAAAGTTTGTGATGGATGAATGGAAGTTTGTGATGGATGAATGTTTGTTACTCTTTCACGCAAAACTACTGAACGGATTTTGATTAAAATTTGGTATTGTAGTAGTTTAGGCTCTGGATTAACACATAGGCTACTTCTCATCCCGTAAAAGTACAGTGTTCCCGTGGGATACTGTATTTACGCGGGCGGCGCAGCGGGCAAAAGTTCATATTTTATAAACATATAGAAAGCACCATTTGAGTTACTTTGTCACCTATAATAATAAATCTTTTATGTACGTCACTTACGGCCGAATACTGAAGCGATATTTAAATTAAGTGACGCTCAAGTCACATGCTGTCCTTGTCAATTCGGCTGGCAGAGACAGCGACAGCCTGTGGATGGAATAGGAGGGCTCTTAGTTTTGTTTAGTGTTTCAGTATTCGGGTGTTATTGTTAATTCACATTAAGAAAATGAGGGTTACTACTTACTGCTGTCACTCAGACCTTCAATCGTTTGACTGCAACGCGTATGCACGTACTACAATAATAATTGTACGCTTACATTGGGGATTTACGATGTTATTAATCACCACGCCATACATTGCAGATCTACCAGCACCTGCGCTGGTACACGAACCCGTCGGAGCAGCGATGGATAGTGCGCATCCTGTTCATCGTGCCCATCTACGGCTGCTACAGCTGGATCTCGCTGCTGTTCTTCAACGGCGACTCGTATTATGTCTACTTCTTCACGGTCAGGGATTGCTATGAAGGTAATTATTAGTTTAAATAGAGAGGGACTGAGACAAACAAAGGCTACATATCTACGATAACTCAACAGATGTTGTATATACATATGAGGTTTGGTAAAATCAATTACGGATATTTTGGGTATATGATCTACTGGTTATTATAAAGACGTCTAAGCAAAAAAATTATTATCATACTCAAAGCAAAAAATCATCTCATGTATGGGAGAATCTCCGCTCAACGCAGCTCGCCCAATAAAGGATGATTTTTTTTCGAGTGTGACAATTATTTTTCAGCATAAACGTCTATATATAAGCAGTAGATCATATGCCCAAAATATCCATAGTTGATTTTATCGAACCTTTTATAGAGCCGAACTGTGAAAACTTCGATAGCGCGATTCAGGATCGTGGTGCTAATTGGCCTGCCACAAACATTTATAGCTCCTTAGTGCGTAGGCTACGTCATAACTCATAATATTGTTTAACTGGCTGCCTAGTGCGAGCCATTCCTTAGTCCCTCTCCTTTGTTGCCCGACTACCGCGAAGCCAAAAGGAAGGGTAATAATTTTGACAGTCTATGTATGTATGTTTGTTCCATCGTAGCACCTGAACTACTGGTCCGATTTTAACAAATGAGGTGTCAATTGATTCGTAATAATAGCCCGGATAACATAGGCTATGTAAAAATAAATAGTTATTTTCTTTCAGATTAGTCTATGTCAAATTGTAGAATACGAGTTTTTAAATATTAGGTAGAGGTATACCTGTTTGGAGGCTTGATGTGGAAGGAAGGTTCTTTATTGCAGACTACAGGTAGTACGTAGGCTTTCCACTAAGAGGTCAGAAGACCTGAAAAGGCCGCAGTCAGCCAAAAGTACTGGGGAACTATGTGGGAGGCTTCCGTCCTACAATGGGCGTCAAAATGATAAGAGTGGACGACAAAATATTACAAACAAATAATATATTTTTGAGTTTTAAAAATGATATGATGAAGTAATGTTTACAAGTGGTTGTTTTGTATATTTTCATTTACGTTTTTAATGTTAGTAATGTTTAGATGGCGACTCATTAATCTTATCTAACCAGAGCGGCGATAAATATGTCTTATCAGTTTCACGTCTTTGCTTACTAATTAATAGCTCTACGTATATTTATTACGTACTTCGAAAACAAAAACAATTACTTTTTTAACTTTAGGTGGCTTTTAAATACTTAGTTATTTTTAATGTTGACGAGTAAAGGCTGATGACGATATTAATTACGTTTAACTCCTATAAAGTTGCTGATTTTTTTTCGTTCCTTCTATTAATTTTTACTTAGTCTTAAAAAAAACTGTCAAGGTGCTGCTTTAATCTTTCTTCAATGGACTGCGGAGTTATCTAATGAATAATGATGAATGTTGCTGATGAAAAATATTGCTCAAATCACTTAATTATCATTGAATTAACAATGATAAACATTATTCATATATTATTATTGATGGTGGTGCACTTCATATCAATGAGTATTCTGCTGATGCATCATAACGCGTTATAATAAGATATTGCGACATTTTAATGATGTAAATACTGCATTTATTGTTATGTAATTACTTTATTTTTACCGCAAAATTATTTTATTCCTATGCCTGTGGACACCTTTTATGGCCTGAATCTCATATAACCTTTGAACTGTAGGTTGTTGTCCAACTTGTGATCTAACATTTTAGCTTAGGCACTGCTCTTTGTTTATATGATAGTCACGTACCTACTCTACCTGCAAGATGTTAAAATTGCAAACAGTGGGTAAGATATATACAGTATTCATGAATTATATATTGTAACCATAAAACAGGGTTCGGAACGTGCCATATTATAGCTCGCCTTCTTACCTAACGCAATTTAATACCTTTACTTTCTTGGTAAACTTGAGTGACAGAACGATTTCTACAGCGTGTTGAGAAACACTTTGGATGTATTCTAGGGACATTATAATCTTCATCAAAAAGTTTATCTTCAGAAGCCTAGATATTTTAAAATATGTAGTAGGATAGCCGCCTGTGATAGTTCATACGATCTGCAAGCGATATTTTATCTCATAAATATTATATGTAGTATCTTCGCCGTCTGTGATTCCCCTAAAGAATGCACTTTTGAATAGAGATATTCGGCTTGTGTTGGCATTGTAAAAATGTTGTAGATGGTTTTCTCTTACGAATGTTACATTGGTATTTGGTAGTGACAAGTGTTTGGCAATAACAATTCTCTACAAATTGAACTTCTCATTTAAGGGTCGATGGCCGATGTGCATTATTAATAGTAAAAAATACGCTCCTTGTATTAAGTCCGAAAGTTTTTTGGAACACGCTGTATCTTGTTATTAGTAGGTAAGCTACAGGTTAAAATGTTATTACGATGATTAATTTAAGCAAAAATTCCAATGAAATGTATTTTACATATCGTTAAACAGTTTTAGTTACGGTTACATATAACATTAATTAAACGCATTGCGCAATCATTTCAAATGTGGTTAAATGGTTAACTAGTAGTTTTTTATTTATATACTAGTTTTTGTCCGCGGCTTCGCCTGCGTGGGATAGTGTTCTTGGAGAAAAAGTTATTTGCTGAAGCAAATAACTTGGGCGGCCAGTACCGCCGCGCATTGTATTATGTCCCTGCATTTTAAATCTGTAATATCTTCGATAATATTCATTTAAATTACATGCTGTAAAGGGCCATATTCATCTATATTAAATGCACAATGTATTTAATGTACTTAATTGGATAAGGATTAATGCTGTATTGCCATAAATTGCTTCGTAAATAAGCCATTATTTCTCGTAAAAAGTAAAGGATAAAAATTGGTTATTGTGGGTTATTCCTAAGAGATAGATATATACCATTGCGAACTTTTTTCTAGACTTTTTGAGGTGTTTGACAATACTGTAGTACATTATTTGGATCTATCTCGTTGAGTTCAATCAGCGTTTGCAATGTAAGCGCAAAAAATGTGTTTTTTATGACATTAGAAACCTCTAAAATTATCAATCTTTCTCTAATATATTATGCATGTTATATACTATATAAACCTTTCTCTTGAATCACTCTTTCTATTTTAAACAATCCGCGTCAAAATCCGTTGCGTACTTTTAAAGATCTAAGCATACATAGGGACAGACAGAAAAAGCGACTTTCGTTTATACTATGTAGTAATATCATTAATAGTTTTGTAAAGTTGTTATAAAATATATATTTGTTGATATTATGTAGGAAACCAGGCCAATTCAACTGCCAAGCAAGAGCAAAATGATTTAAAAGTATGTAAATAGCCTGATTGATATATTTTCTTCACTTGTCTTGTTAGGTCGTAAACGGTTTCTTATCCGTTTAGTGTTTGATGGCTGCGCTAACACAATAATAGCATGACCTATATCTGCTCTCCGCTAACATTTATCCTCAACATTATAACCCGTAATTACTACCTAACATGTTCTTATTAGGTTAGAGCAAAGTTTACTGACCAATCCCTTAAAAATACCTAAGGGTTTATCCACCACATCGTATTCAAAGGTATTGTGTATCGTGTCTTAAAACAATCCAATTTTTTTGGTTTTTAAATGATTTTAGATGTTACAAACGCATATGACGCCACTAAAAGTCCAATGACGCTAGGGTCCGGCTTTTACAAATCGTTTAAGGATTTAAATGCATATATTATGGGACATGGAAGGCAACATCTATTCTAATCTTTACAATTCGTCCGTTATGACTACATTACTGATCTAAATTATAGTTGACCATAATAATAACTCTCCACACCGATTTCGGTGACGGTGACCGGAAACCAGGCCAGTTACACAGGAGTAATTTTATAGTGCCCAAGTGTGTGCGCAGTACACAATAACACTCTCTCCTCCTTTACTCTCGACGGATAACCGACACGACTGGCGAGAGATCGGGCTCAGGTCCGAATTTTTCCATGCCCATCCGACGCGTGGATCATCTTTCTTGTCAGACAATCAGGTGATCAGCCTGCATTGTCCAAACCAAACTTGGAAGCAAAATTTTTTCTTGTTTCAATGCGAGAATCGAACCCACGACCTCCGAATCGAGAGCCAAGCTCTAACCACTGGACCACGGAGGCTGTTACTATTAATTGTTAATTTTAAGGTAATGTTAGTGTATTTAAAAACAATTTTAGTTAATTGTAAAGACCATAGACATTCGTTAACAAGTATCTCGCGTGTTTCAGCGTTCGTGATCTACAGTTTCCTGTCCCTCTGCTACGAGTACCTCGGCGGAGAAGGCAACATCATGTCCGAGCTCCGCGGGCGACCAGTCCGGGCGTCCTGTGTCAACGGCACGTGCTGCCTGTCCGGCGCCACCTACACGATCGGCTTCCTGCGCTTCTGCAAGCAGGCCACGCTCCAGTTCTGTCTGATCAAGCCCGTGTGCGCATTCATAATTATCTTCCTGCAGGTGAGCTTGGTTAACCTAGGCCACACCTCTTTTCAGAGGGACGTCGAGTACACAACTTTATTAGTAGGCAAAACGGCATACATATTACCTCTATCTTACCGGCAGCCGGTACTTATTGCGCTCACCTGTGAGCATCCTTCTTGTACAGGTAAAAATTCAATATCGTGTCGCTTGTGTCGTGCCTTGAAATTTCACTCTAAAAGGTTCGTCGTAAACGATTTCATTTCAGTACGAATCCAGTTAATTTCAGTTTGATCGTTACGATCTATTGCATGTGAGTGTAGGGCTTAAACGCGCCTAGAGTTTCTTCCAAAATGAACGAGAATTTGGTTGTGCGTGTTGCCCGCGGCTCCGCCTGCGTAAATACATCCCACGGGAACACTATTTTTTTTTCGGGATAAAAAGTATCCTATGTTTTAACCCAGAGCTTATACTACTACCATACCAAATTTCATCGAAATATTATGTTAAGTAGTTTTTGCGTGAGAGAGTAACAAACATCATACATCCATCCATCCTCACAAACTTTCACATTTATAATATTAGTGGGATTTACAAAGGCGCATAGGGATTATGGCGACTCACTCTCATTACAGGAACTGCGTTACAACGTGAAACCATATTAGTGCACAGATTTAAATTATAATCCATATACTTTATCGCTTCGTAGATTACGAATGTGTTACAAATCGATACTCGTGCTACATTCCTACGACGAATGACGCCCTTGACGCCCTCTGTGGATCAGTGGTTGGCGCGGTGGCGCCCAATCCAGAGGTCGCGGGTTCGAATCCCGCCAGGTAACAAAAAGTTCTCTGTGTTCCTGGATCATGGATATGTACCTATTATATATTGAAAATCTTTAATATAGGTATAGTATTAATAGTATTAATTATATTTCCGTTGTTTGGTACCCGAAACACAAGTTTTTCGAGAACTACCACGGGACCAGATTGACGTGGTGTGGAAGCGTCCATAGATTTTAATATATTTTTATTCCTTTATCGCTGCATACTTTCCGTTATCACGAAATACATATTTGTATTAAACATAAATATAATATGTATTAGACACTGTTCGTGGCTTTTTACGGAAACCGTAAATTTACCAATTGTAATTCTCTTAACGGCTCTAAGAAAATATTTCAGTGTAAGTTTTCAACAATATATTTGAATGCCCAATGACAAACATTGAGGGGTGGACTCTAGAACCTTTTTTTTTCATAAAATTTATAAGCGCTCTCTGCCTTTTGTGTAGCTATCGTTTGATGTTTCAATTTGCGCATAATTTTAAAAGAACGCTCGCTTGATATTACTAGGTATATTAAATACAAAGAAATATTAATCTTAATAATTTCTTCTGACTTGGAAGTAAAAATAAAGTAGGCAATTTTGACGTCTATATTATATTAATGTTTTTATGTATTTCTTCAGATTGAATATTATATTACAGAGTTTCATAACAAAGAATAATTAGAAGTTTGTAAACTTATGACTTATGAGCAATGTTTGTCTTATCACTTACACTCGTGTTAGTCACTTCCGAATATTTGCTTAGTTTTTTATTTTATTGTAGGTAATTATAATATCCTCATTTTGAAAGTACACAATAAACAGATAGCTCAATTTTCACACGGGTATCGGACCAAACCCGATACTACCTTATTTAATAGATACACATTACACAACATTTGTCATCACGTCACATGTAAATGCAAAAAACTCGTGTGAGAAAATACTCTTTAACGCCTAGAAATTGTTGAATAAATTTGTATGTTACAATTATTGTTGATCTATATTCAGGTAGCCTATGCTACTTGTACATATTGTAGGTACTAAGCTTACCTTTGGGCGAGCATCATCAACCTGATTTTTAAATTAAAAATCCTATGTATACAAATACCTGTATATTATTGTACAATAATCTCGTGATCTTTTTTTTTAAAGCCGTGCTAGTTTTAACGGCATAAAATGCGGATTTCGACTATTGTCCCTGCATCATTTTTGTTATCCTACTACTATTATAAATGTGAATGTTTGTGAGGACAGATGTAAGTGGTGTAAGTTCTGGATAAACACAGTCTACTTTTTATCCCAAAAAGTACAGTGTTCACGTGGGACACTGTATTTACACGGACGGAGGATGAGGATATTTATTTCCTAGCTTTTTTCCGCGGTTCCGCTCGCGGAAATATAGTGTCGGGTATCCCACGGGAATAATGTACTTTTTCGGGATAAAAAGTATAGGCTACTTTTTATCCCGAAAAAGGAATGTTTGAATCCGGAGGATAAACTACTACCATACCAAAGTTCATCTAAATCCGATCATCCATCCATCCATCCATCCATCCTCACAAACGTTTACATGTTGTAATTTCCAGTCTGCAGGCCACTACCATGACGGCGACTGGAGCCCCGACGGCGGCTACCTGTACATCACCATAGTGTACAACTTCTCCGTGAGCCTCGCGCTGTACGGCCTATTCCTGTTCCTCGGCGCCACCCGCGAGATGCTCAAGCCCTTCGATCCGGTGCTCAAGTTCTTCACCGTCAAGTCGGTCATCTTCTTGTCTTTCTGGCAAGGTGAGTATTCGATAAGGCTAAGCTATTCTAGCTAATGGCTAAAGAGGGTAAAAAAAGATGTGTGAAAACAACCGCATACATAGACTTGAAATCGGTTAATGAGATTGTTTGATATTTTTTCTGCCGCTAGGGGCAGACCTAACGCACACAAAGCGTCATCTGGTGGCTTAAGTGGTATCAAAAACGGTCAACAAGAATTTTCGGTTCTTTTTCTGTCACCAGGCGGCGCTTGGTAGCCCGACGGTCCTTGTCGTGTCAAAAAGCTGTCAGATGTCACGAATTAAAAACGCCTCATTCAAACCGGCATGTCGATGTTTGTGGAAGTTTGCCTAAAATATAAGAAGTCAAATTACCCCATTGCAAAATGAGGGCCACCGTTCTTGTTCTCGCCAGTGGACGCCACTGTAGAGCGAGGCATAGCTGTCAAAGTTTGTTAGTAACTTATTACGCGCGTGATAATTTTTAATACCTTAAAACCGACTGTAAAAATATAAACAAGCATGCATGCCACAGTGTTGCGCAGTCCCGTTTTGTGTGGAAAAAAAGGTGGACAACCAGTAGTTTCCGTAAAATAAGACTGTTCCAAAGCAGTGGTTAGTAGCGATTCGCACTCGTTGAGGCGTAACTCGTTATCTCCATAATGTCGCGTATGACAAAATGTTCCCAAAATTAGTTAATTTTAATTCGGAAACAAACTACCGTCCACATAAACGATATAATTTGTTATTTCGGAGACGTCACGCCAAACCAGCGCCTCTGGCGGCGAATTCACTCGCGGTAGCCTTCATTATGACATCTATCTACTAAGTAAAGATCTCATTTCTCACTGGTAAATACCGAATAATTAAAAAAATCGGTACTTACAAGATATTCACAACCGAAATCTTTTTTTAGAGGGATCGAATTAGGTTCCAAGGTGTGTACAACGGCGAGCGCTAGCTCCCAGTGCTACTACTATTATAAATATCAAAGTTTGTTAGGAGGGATGGATGGATGGCTGATGGATGTTTGTTACTGTTTCTCGCAAAAACTGCTAAACGGATGTCGATGAAATTTGGTATGGCAGTAGTAAATATTTAGCCTCCGGATATAAACATAGGCTACTTTTTATCCCGAAAAAGTACAGTATTCCCGTGGGATACCCGATACTATAATTTATGCGGGTGGAGCCGCGGGAAACAGCTAGGAAATAAATATGAAAAGCTAGTCTTCCTCGCGGCTTCGCCCGCGTACATTCAGTATCCCACGGGAACACTGTACTTTTTCGGGATAAAAAGCAGCCTATGTGTTAATCCAGAACTACTACCATACCAAATTAACGGATTTCGATGAAATTTGGTATGGTAGTAGTTAAAGTCCTGGATTAAAACATAGGCTACTTTTTATCCGGAAAAGTACAGTGTTCCCGTGGAATACTGTTTTTACGCGGGCAGAGCCGCAGGCATAAGTTTAGTAGCCCAATAATCGTACTATGTTTGTCCACACAGGCGTCGCTCTAGCCATCCTCGAGAAGGCCGAGGTAATTTCGCCCATCGTGGACGCCAGCGGCACCCCCACCACCGCGGGAACCGTGTCGGCGGGCTACCAGAACTTCCTCATCTGCATCGAGATGCTAGCCGCGGCCATAGCGCTGCGGTACGCGTTCCCCGCCGGCGTGTACGCGCAGCACCGCGACCCGCACCGCTCCGTCACCATGCAGTCCATATCCTCCAGCCTCAAGGTGATAATCTAGTGTTTACTGTGAAATGCCGTATGTACGCACACAGATTTTGTGCGTATGTACATACACGCACACACAAATTAGGTTAGCTAATACACTACACGATATCGTCCAGCCTCAAGGTTTAAAATAGATACTTATAATATATAATATCTATGGACGCTTCACACCACGTCAATCTGGCCCCGTGCTAATTATCCGAAGAACTTGTGTTACAGGTAATACTTTTATACTATATATATATTTAAGATTTTTATTATATTATACACATATTTACATCCATGACCCAGGAACACAGAAAAACTTTTTGTTCCTTCGGCGGGATACGAACCCGCGACCCCCGGCTTGAGCACCAATGCGCTGAACCACTGAGCCACAGAGGTCGTCGAAATTATACGTTGTTTCTAATTTTGTACATAATAATTATTTTCGTGCCTAAAATCTTAAATGTAAAACTATATTTTTATTGGGGTTCCGTAATACTTGAGGAACCGTTATAGTCTCGCTCTGTCCGTGTCTGTCTGTCTGTCCGCGCTTCTAGCTTCTGTAATTATGAATATAAATAGATGAATTTTGGTATACTTAAAGACTGTGTATAGATCTCGGTTTTGCTGTCATAAAATAATAATAAGTTTACATTTTAGGGATGGCTCGGCTCATACATGTCAAGTGGGGATAAAAATATTTTTTCATTCTACCCCATCGTGTGGGGTATCGTTGAATAGGTCTTTTAAAATAAAGGCAAGGTTTCTTACATGACATTTTTACAAAGTCAACCATTTTTGAGTAAGCGGCCTCCAAAGTGATTTGTAAGTTGGTATGGAAACTTATAAGTTTCCATGCTGATAGATCATGCTAAAAACTCTTTAGGAAATTTATTTTGAGAGAAATCTGACAATAACTTTTGAAGTAAATCAAAGAAAACCTATTGCGCGTTGATAGTTACGGAACCCTCCTTAGACATGTCGTGACAAGCTCTTGGTTAGGTTATTTTTATATATAAGTTGAAATATTTAAATACACGTGTTTGGTCAATTGCAATAGAAACATCTTTATGAACTAAATGGACCTAACTATTTTCTAAACATAAACTAACATAAAAAAATATCGTGTTCCAGGAGACGATGAACCCCAAGGACATAATGACGGACGCGTTCCACAACTTCCACCCGCAGTACCAGCAGTACACGCAGTACAGCTCCGGTGAGTACATGTCTGTCGGTCTGTCTGTCTGTTTGAAGCATGATACTTGCCTGTTATGTTGTGTTGCTAGAATGTGTATATCGAGGAGCACTTTCATTCATTCGTTACAAACTCGTTACAAAATCGGTGGAGAGTTATTTAGTGAATCGACACGAATAGGCCGGCTAGACTGGGGCGATATTCTAAAAACTTACTTGTAATCGTGTCTAATGCTCCGGCCGGTTCGAGTCAGTGTGATATGATTTCATATCCCACTCTGTAGGCCCATGGCCTTATACAAAATCGGTACAAAAAATCGTCGCGTAAGCAATGAGCATAATATTTGACATATTTTTCGTGTAGAAGTGCAACTTAAGGAAGTGCTCGCTCCTTTTGAAAATATTTTTTTTTGTACTAACATTTAGTAGTAGGTATGTAGTAAAACTTTTTATAATTACTTTATAAATCTTAGTAATTTTAAAACAACAAAAATTTATCGCATTCAATTAAATTATCAGTCGTTTTTTTTTTTAATTAAAGTTTTATATTTTTACATATTAAGCTTGTTAGTATTTGTTGTCATATTAGTTGCTTCTTATAATTATTATTTGTTAGATTTACACTACACACACGACTGCCGATTACTAATACAGTAGTACTAATACAAATGTATAAAAAGAAATGATAAACTAGATTTTATGTAAATAAGTTTAAATACATAATTCTGGAATGCTATATTTTATAAATGAATCAATTACTAACATTTTTAATTAATGTTAGGAACTTATAGTGCATCGGAGCAGTTTTTATATCTTTACAAAGTAATACTAATATAGAAAAAATATATTTTGCCATCACGAAAAAGTAAATGAGGTTTTTTTGTTTACGTTATTTTTAAATCATGATTGTGGTTATCTACGTTGTTGTCGGGGCGATTTTATTTTTTTTGTTTTATTTCCTTTCAGATGTCACTTCTCATCTGCCTTATGAGAAACTATAAACTGCCATAGCTGTGCTCTGCATGACGTGCATTGTCTTTCTGTTCACTGAATACATACTATTGAGAATAACCCTCATACCACAGTGACATACTACGGGATCATAGATTCATACGGGGAAGTGTTATATTCGATTTAAACTTTTCCATTTGTATACTCTGTCGCGAGTATGCTAAATGACAATCAAAATGTTCGTTTAAGACTGCATTTAAACGAGAAGAAAATTTAACAAAATGTAGCCTTGATTGAATGTGCGTCTGAAAATAATATGCAATGAAAACATTTCAACATTGCCCCCATAATACTAAGAATTCTCAGAAAAATATATAATTATTACTAATAATAAGGTTTGATTCTTTTATCTGTCATCGCATGTTACATACTGAGCATGAAAACACATTTAAAAAAAAATGGACAGATGTATAAAAATATTCTTATGTGGAGTTACACGAGAAGAAAAATGTTGTTTCATAAACACATACTATTTTCTGAGATTTACAATATCGTGCCTTATATTTTGTTCTTATACGACTCAATTATTAGGATATAAAAAAAATATGTTTTGTGATGATTTGTGATTTGGTGCTCAGTTTTAACAGCGTGTATAATAAAGAGATAACTTTTTTTATTTCATATTTTCTTGATTAAAAATACACATAAATGTCAGTCCGCTCCAAAAAAATGTACTTATATAAAATGTAAAAAAAAAAAACAGGCTGACATGGAAAAAATATTTTTTCATTATTGAAATCGGACTAATCACTAGATAACATTTTTAAAAATGTCGCCTACAATTAGTTGATTATTATAGTTAGCTAGATTTTTTTACTGTACCTACTGTGTTTTTTTTGTTATACTTTCTTCAGTTGGTCGAAGGATTAAATCCGTTTCGAGTTATACGCTATTATGTATTTGTAAAAATGTAAAAAAAAATAATATTTTCGTTACTTTCTTATTTATAAGGTACGTCTTATTTAAACGTTTAGTTCGTAAATATTATATCTGTCAATTGAAAATAGTTTAAAATTTGTATAAATGTGCTTTGTATGTTTGCAGCTTAAACAATATTATTTTAAAACAGTTTTTCGATAAGTTTTACAATTACAAATATCGCTTTTTCCTAATAATATTAGCATCAGCATTTTCAGTTTTCTAAATGAGATTAATATTTAACATTTGCAAAATTTGTCCCAATTAAGGTTGTTTTTGTTAAAATAATAAATATAGTCTGTCTTATATGCCTTCTACGATTAGAATTTAAGTTTCATTTTTCTTATTGTTAACTTTTTACTACATTATGTTTTTGATTTTAGCTTCATATTTGGCATACTAATAAACGTTTCTGTCCATTTTAGTTTATTTCTTAACTCCGTTCAAAATTAAATTATTACAATTTTTAAATTAACTTCGTAATATCTTTTGAAAAGTTGAAGATTTTATAATTCTTAAACGAATGATTAAGCTAATGTGTGAATGAGAGAAAATGTATTACATATGAGTTAATATGCCACACAAACAAAATAACATGCATAATGGAACACTTTATAAGGTAAGTAACCTTTTATTTTTCTTTTTTGGTTGCATATGCTAGCATGCTTGTCATGTCAAAGTATTTCTTCATTATGGTCAATTCACACCGAAACGATACGCGACATAACGCTGCATTTGTTAAGATAGCTATTCAAAATTGAACTTTATTAATTACACAAGAAGATACGTTTCATTGTAAAAGTTCGAATGTCAGGTTGGACCGCGCTTGCACAGCGCGTGTGTGCAGTGTATGACTGATGCCATGTGAAACGTGTATCTTTTCGTGTAGTGAATAAAGTTCAATTTTGAATAGCTATTTTAAAAATGCAGTGCCGCGTATGGTTGTTTAATTAGTGACGTTTAATAAAAGTGTGCATGCATATTGAATTCTTCAATAAATGTTATTTATGTACGTGTAAGGTATGATACAGAAATTACGTTAAATAAGAACACATTCAAAAATAGACTTTCTGGCGTTTAAAAGTATTGTAAATCACCTCTGTGAATTTAAATTAAATGGAGTAAAAAAATACTGTCCCAGTTGGATTATAAGAGCACTTTGACTATCTCACAATATATAAACACTAAATCATGTCTGGTTTTGTGATTACTCTCTACAAGCTAGGCGCTAATGTGTCTTTTTCTTTCGAAAACCGTAGAGGTCACAAAAATGCACAAAAGCATAAAATATTATTAAGGCTCATCGTACATGGGCTACCGACTGCAGCGATCGCGCGCTACTAAAAAGTGGTAGCGTTAGTTTGCGACAGCTTCAGTTAGTAGATCGTTTGCGCCGAGCCTAAAATGGATAATACAATTTTGATGCTTGGGTACATGTTGCCAACATTATGAAATTACAGTAATGCGGGGCGCAGAGCTAGGCAAGCGTGACGAGGGGGCCGCTTTGGCCCCCCGGCCACCGCCACAGCGAGTCGCTACAATCAGCCACACCAACTACCACGAGAAGACGACCCTGCTCAGCTCCGACGACGAGTTCCAGTAAACCGCATTTGACTCCTCCGCAGCCGCAGCCGATGTAAACGAGCGGCGGTTTCCTCATGTGTTGCGGTCTTAAAACGGTTCAATTACCATCATGTGATCCGTCTGCTTATCCTATTACAAAGGGGTAAACTGTCCAGTTACTGGCACTTTTATTTGTCTAAATTGAGACGACTCAAAAGAGTCAATAATAATTGGAATGTTAAAAGTAAGTAGGATGTTTCACCACTTTTTATTTCTCTGAAATTATTATTAATCGTTGAAATGTAAAGGATACACTAAGGTAAACTTCATTGAAGGATATTCTTTGATATAACCATGCTACTTGCAAAAAGGCGGGACTTTGAATGCAGAATATGCCTTATACCACTATTCCAATGAAGGAACAGCCTTAAAGAGCGAAAAGTATGTCTAGACAGAATTTCGTATATTTGAGCTATACCAGTATAATTATATTTGAACTAAGTTGTGAGTACATACCTATTTCACAATTAGAACAATTCATGAACAACTGTTCTAAAAATGTAATTTGAAACAACAATTTATTGCATTCTGCAAAATTGCATTTTAATCATCATGTAACTTCAAAACTCGATGATGTTAATTTGCTTTAAACCTTTGGATTGGGTATTATCTAATTATGAACACTTCGAGAACTTTATGTATTTAAAGATTTCTCCTATTTTAGTTTAATCTCAAAGTGCAAATAATATGGTGTGCCAACGAGGGGGTGTTTTACCGTAAATAGTTTTGTTTCATTGTTTTTTTGTTATTTCGATATGGGATGTTACGACGACTTTGGCGCGATATAGAACATTAGATTTAAGAAAGTAGATTATAATTAAGTGTACAGATATAAATAAATATAAAAATATTTTCATTTCTTCGCAATCTTTATTTATCATTTTGCAATACAGCTTTATCTGAAGAATTTCTGTAATATTATATTCGGCCGTGTTCTACTACAGGACGTGTACAACAGGGCCTCATTAACAAAAATTACTCTTAATATAAATTAAATCTTATAACATTTATTTGAATCTTGGTACATTTACACAAAGTGCCACTCTGAAAGTCTCGCTGCCCTGGGCCACTATTCATGACTGAGGGCATTTTCCCCCGTCACGCGGATTGCCACGTGCGGATCTTGTCTGCACGCGGGTGATACATTGCTCCAGGTGATAGTGCGTACTGCCGCGTGATAGGAAAACGTGTATGAAATGATAGCCCGAGACGCGTTTGACAATCCGCGTGACAGGTAAAATGCCCTCAGTCATGGGTATGCCCTCAAATATTTTTATACTTGGGGACATTTTTAAATCACTCAGAGTCGCACTTTGTGTGAATCTAACAAGATTCAAATTATACTTTTAATTTTAAACATTTTAAATTAAGGTTTTTATATTCAGGGCCTATTTCACAATCTACTAAAACAATACTTCCGAATAAGCTTATTTTTGAGTAATTTTTGTTTTCTTTATCAACCATAAATTTATAAATAATGTGCCACTGCCTTAATTATAATAAAACGGGATATAAAATAAATCTTGCGAACAAAAAATAGGTTGGCGACTGCATATGAGCATACTGTATTACTGAATTTGGCAGCGAATTAATATGTTGGCGACAAAATTACTAAACTGGCGAAAGCACTCAAGTGTCAAAAAATACAAAAATCGGCAGATAAGTGGCGAAATTTTTTTTTCAGTAGGATGCACCTTTTCTGAGATAGAAGCGATTATAGAAAAAAGATATGGCAATGCCTACTATGAGATACAAGCGATGTATAAAGCTATAGAAATGTTGGAAAATCCTGAATTTGGTGTTGAATCTTGATGGGAATCATGAAGAAAATATGTGGTTGCAGGGATAATAAGAGGAAGCAAATTTACATAATTTTTTCAGTATGAGACACCGTTTTCGAGAAGAATTTTACAGAAATTGAAATACTCCCGCCATTCTGAAATTTTAAAATAAATGTTGTTTTTTGTAATTGACATACCCTTAAATCTAGAAAAGGACACATAGATTCATTTTATTAAAAATAAATGTCCGCTATCTTTGAAATTTAAAAAATGGATATAATTTTTGAATTCAGCATCCCTAAAAACCTCGAAGACGACAACCATATCAATTTTACAGAAAAATAAATATACGCCATTTTTAAATTTCAAAATGAATCTACACCATATCTACACCCCCCGAAACTGATAAAAATTTAAAATAGGAATTATCTACGCTCCTTTACTTTTTAGTGCCCTTGTTTTGCTGCTTATTATGTTTTTGAACTACCTACGTCAGGGAAAATATATGTGCCTATTCTTAAATTAAATGTGTACTCTCAAATTGTCGCCAAGATGGTCATTTGTTCGCCAAAATAATATATGTCTGCCAGTTTAGAAGATTCAGTGAACAAAACTGGAATTTTTTGTTCCTTACATTGTTTCGCCAACTTTAGTAGGTATTCACAAACAAAAAAATTTTGTATTCAATATTCGGTTTTTTCACACCCAAAATTCGATTGTTTTGTTGCGAGTTTAAATGCATGCCTAATGAAACTAGGCCTTTGAATCTATCACTGCAACTAACGACCACTCACTAGACTAACACCTACTGGTGTTAAAAAAAACTTTTATTTACTCACAAATGAAAAAGAAATGTCAGTCACTATAACAATCGACTTACTTTAATGTCGACTTACAATCGATATACCTACTTAACTATAATCATAATAATTTTTGATTTTACCCGTCATTTCAAAATTAATATTGTGGTGATTGTTTCAAAGAAGCACTGTTACAAGTCCAAAATTAGCAAAATAGATTTGGCGTTCTCGTACATCATTGATTAAGTAAATAGGGTTGACTACATACTGCTGAATAAAGTCAACTCTGTTTCCTCAATTCTATGAAAACTGTTAGTAATTCTGCACTGAAAGTAGTCATGTACATACTGTACATTTGTACATACGCTCAAGACTAGTCCAATCCTGCAAATTAGAGTCTAAATATTTGATCTCGATGTGAGATTTGGTTTCAAACGCATTGCTTCGCCGTCCAGTTTCAATAAAATCATGCACTTCCAATGTTGTCTAAGGCAGGTCGCTGAGATATTATAAAGTATAGAGAAATCACGAATGTGTTTAACATCGCACGTTATCCTAACTAATGTTCCCGAGGTGTGATAATTGCGTGCATGAAGTCAATACGAGGGTCGAAGATATTAAAATATAATATTATCATAACCATAATCTATATTGTAGTAAATGATTATGATTTCTTCTATAATAAAGTGCCATACTCACGGCCCCGCCTGCAAATCCTGCAGCCTGTCAATTATTAGTGGTCAAATTGAAGCGGATTGGCGGCCATAGTCGCTGGATTTGCAGGCGGATGGTTAGTGTGACCCTTAACATCGTCTTATAACACCCATAAACGTCGATTATCTCTGTACGGTATAATAAACCTCAGTGGTTAAATAATAATATTAAAAATTTTAAAATTACCTAGCTCTCTTTAAAAAATAATAATTTAGTATAGATAACATAAATATTGCAATCCAATTTATAACACACTGGTTTAAAATATTTGTTACTATGTAGATAGCTGTGTTTATAATTATTTCGTATTTATTAACATACAGTTGTGGAAATAATTATTAAAATTACTATTTTGTAAAATATTTTACCGCATTATTGTAAGTAAACTAAAATATATTTCGAATGTCTATTAACCTATTTCTATTTATGTTTAATCTATTACATAATATATTATTGAAACTATATTTCACATATTTAGGTTGCTCTATATTCTAGTGAAAAATGATATGACCAAATACAATTATTTCAAAATGTAAGTATAGAACCACACTAACTAACACTAACGGTCCAGCCTGCCAAGCCGCAGCCTTGAAGCAAACCTGAGTAGCACTTTTTTCCATAGAGTTTTTCTTTTCGCATCCGATCGTGAGCGCGTTTGGCGTTTACTAGGAATTTGTATGTGATTTGACCTAGTTGTCGCGTTTACAACTAGCTGAACAAATCACATACAAAGTTCTAGTAAACGCCAAACGTGCTCGCCATCGAATGCGAAAAGAAAAACAGAAGAGAGATTTACACCATTGACACTAATAAGGGCCATTAGTACCGACTACCGATGCTATATTTGCATGTGTGTTATTTTGCAGTAAGCAGCAAATCAGCAGCTAGGGATGACTGATGCGCCTTTTTGGGCGATTTTGAAACAGAACCTAAATATTCTTATTCAATGATGTTTAAAAAATATTAAAGCTTGTTTTCCAGACGATTTAAACAAATTATTTAAAAAGCAATTCTCACTAGAATGTAGAGCGATGATAAATGTTTTATACTGGGTAACTTTTTATTCCGTCTGAAAATGCCCCAATAATCACTTACGTAAATAAACTACACACTTATAAATACTTCTTAAATGTATAAATTAGTGAAGAATTATTTTGTTTGTAGTCCGATTTGTAAAACAAGTTTGTCACCAAGTTAGAAAAAAAAGTAAACTGAATGAGCCATAGTACCACAGATTAAAGAAAGAGGAACAGTAAACAGCTACATCGAAAGCAAACAAGCTTTTTGATTTGATTTCACTACTACAAGCATACGGTGTGTCCGCGAGTGTGTGGAAAAATTGTGGGCCGTTGAATGGGACGTCAAAATTTTCAAATTTGGTTCGATTTCGATCGATCTATGAAAGCTGTTTCTCTGCACGTAAGTATTCTAATTATACTCACACGGAATAAAAAGTCACCTAGAATTTTAGTCGGTGTCTACTGTCTACTATGTGTAATCGATATTTTATTATATCGTATAAGTTTGTAATTTACAATGGATAGTTATTTCACCTTGCTTTGTACTTGGTCGCTATCGTAGTAAATGGACACTGAAATACTATATATCAATAAGCCCTCGTACCCACGAGTTTTTTGCGGTCGCGACAGAAAAAACTGCATTGTAAATAGAACTCTGCGCTAATACAATAAGGCTGAAAATAGAAGTGTCAAATGTCAGATAACTCTACACGGTTTTCAGCTCTATTTTATTAGCGCATCGTCCTATTTACAGTGCAGTTTTTATCAATTGTGACCACAAAAAAAAAAATACTAGCGCAGAGTCCAAACGCAGCAAAGCAAGAAATTTAATACAGCAAATTCACCCGTAATACCACAACGTAATGTACATATTCCTTCTAAGATAAAAAAGAAGACGAACTAATTTGGACGAATTATGTTTACCCGAGAACATTGCGTAACATGCTTATTGCCTTAATAATAAGGTCGTAGCGCTGTACCTAACGGTAAAGGATTACCGAATTGTATCGTTGAATTAGCAAAATTTCTTCTGCGCTTACCAATAAAATGGTTGGAACGGTATAAAGTTTACAACGATAGCACCTCCGATCTCAACATATACTGTATACTTAGATATTATGTAGTGGCATTATGTTATATTTTGTATCGTTGTTTTGTAATCGTCAATTACCATTTCCACTGCTATAAAAATCAGGGCCCCTCGGACATTTTTTTAATGATTATTCTCTAAAAATAATAATCACCGTACACAATTTACGTAGAAATCATTAAATTTGTTTTATTATAATATGTAACACAATAAAGAATTTTCGTACGAACGTAAATGTACTTTAATCAAGTAATATACATAATTGAATGTCAGTAATTGAATGTATGGGCTCTTTTTGCCCGACT
Organism: Phengaris arion; assembly: GCA_963565745.1. NCBI lineage: Eukaryota > Metazoa > Arthropoda > Insecta > Lepidoptera > Lycaenidae > Phengaris > Phengaris arion. Next base: position 6,243,715 of record OY751431.1, read on the forward strand.
GCCGTAATATGGTAACATGTTCTTTTTCTTTACAAAGGAAGATTATTATTTTAAAATTGTAACTATTAGCAGCACGCCCTGATTACGAATTGCTTCTAAAACGTCACTAGAAATTAAGAATTTCGTTTCCGGATGTTAACATAATAAAATTATTTTTGTAAAAAAAAAAATAGAAACAAATAGATCTGAACTGTTGTTAAAGAGAATATAAAAATGAATGTTAGTTATATAAAAGAGAATGTTTTAGCCCCCGAGTTTTTAATTATAATACAGGATAACAATGACATTATGATTATAATGTGTTTTATTTAAAAACCTTACGTGTTTACCGGAAGCAAAGTATTTTGTGATTTTAATACTGTCACTAAAAATTACTAGGCGTAGGATGCAAAGTTTGTTGTAGAGCATCGTAGCCGGCGTAGCGTCGTAGCCACGGGCGTCTACGGCGTAGTCCGAGCGGCGTAGTGCTACGAGCTCGATGCTTGTTTCACTTGACGACCTCTGTAGCTCAGTGGTTAGCGCGTTGGCGCTCTAGCCGGAGTTGACGGGTTCGAATCCCGCTAGGGAGCAAAAATTTTTCTGTGTTCCTTGGTCATATACATAGATGTATATTAAATAATAATAATTAAATATAGGTAAAGTTTTAAAAGTATTCAATATATTTCCGTCTGGTACCCTAAACACAAGTTCTTCAACAACTTACCACGGGACCAGATTGATGTGGTGTGAAAGCGTCTACAGATATTATTATTATTATTATGTTTTTCAAATTTTTCATTTCTCCTCTTAATTTATTTTACTAAAGCTGCGGGCTTGTGGATAAGCAACTTCAGGTAAAGTATAAAATTAAGTAATGGACAAGAATTTCCTGACGATTCGGCATGTATCGAGGATTACAGCCTTTTGCAGGGTGATTGATATATGTGAGTGGACGGATGTTGAGTATTTTTAAGCTATTGTGTAATTAATGTATTTGGTATGATGCCGGTACTTGATTGATTATTGGTATAGTTTTAACTGCGTTAACTTTCCACTGTGATTTTAGTTCAATTGTTAGGTCTATAATATATTTTGTGACTTTGGTTGTGTGTGTGGTAGTGAGGTTGTGTGAATTAGGTATGGCGATGTCTATGAAGTATGCAGTTCTATTTCGTTTGTCATAAAGTGGTATGTCAGGTATGTTGTGATGTATGGTCTTGTTTGTTAATATTGTCCGGTCCCAATACAATTTGTAGTCAGGTGAGACTAGTTTGATTAGTCTGGGATGAGGTTGTGGTTAAGTGCAAGTATCTGGTGAATGATAGCTGCTACTAGGTCGTGTCTGTGTTTGTAGTCTGTTTGTGTGATGGATGAGCAAGCGCTGCGCGAATGTTATGTGTTGTATTGTTTCTGGTTGCTTGTGGCAGTGGCGGCAATGTTCGCTGCTTAACTTACGGTCTCTTATTATGTGTTTCCTGTAATTCTTTGTATCTATCACCTGATCCTGTATTGCCAGCATAAAACCTTTCGTTTCAGGAAACAACTCTCCTTGTTTTAACCATGCGTTTGACGCTATTTTGTCAAAAGCATTACTGGTAAGATCAAGACGGTGCCGACCATGCAGGGATTTTTGTGTCCGTGTTTCGATTTTTTGATGGTTTGTGTAGTTATGAATTTTTTTAGTGTTGTCAGCGAGCGTTAGTGGTGTGCGAGTGTCAGTGCGGCAAATAGCTTGGTGAAGTATTTTTGTTTGTAAGTGGTTGTAAAATAATGTTCTGAGAAGTGTTATTTGCCTATTGTGTAAATTTAAGATATCTATGAGTGCTCTGCCACCTTAAATTTTAGATAAAGTCAACCGTTAGACAGAGGCCCTTTGGTGGTGATTTCTATGTTTAGTCAATATTGTATTTATTAATCTTTGTAGATTTTTTAGTTCAGTTTGGTTCCAGCGTATGGGTATGGCGTATGTATTGATAGATTTAGTTGTATTTTTTGCGTTTAGATGTGTAGTATTTTATGTAGCCTTATACCTCTTCTTATGTAAATATAGTCGGTTTCAATAGTTTTAGTGGAGTCAATAATTTTCAATTTGGTATGCCAGTTTGGCATTATTTTTTCGAGGCAAGTTGTTATTGTGGGACTAATTTTATAATTCTTTAAAATGTGAATAAGCCTTTGTCCATATACATGGTATATATACTACGCTTCTGTTTTAGACCCTGTTGTGATATTACGGAGTCTATAATAAGTTGTTCCTTGCATCCTTGACTAAATTTGCGGCACCCTTTTTGTTCCTCGGCTAGAATATTGTGATTGTGTAGATGTGTGTATATGTAATCACTAATGCTTGCTTAGGCTGTAATAATCTTGTAAATATTTTGCAGACAGGTGTTTGTGTAATAGTGTGTGTGTCGGTGTAAACTTTTTGGAAGTTGTTATACACAACTTCCAAAAGTTTAGTTTAAGTTGTCTGATCCAGTTGATTTCCAGTTGTGTGTTTTAGATATAACAGCTTTCATCTGCTCTAGCTGAATCTGTCCGAATTCCATTTCAAATATGTTTTTGAGTCTCGCTTTATCTTCTTCAATCCACTTACTGTTTTCATGTTGAGTTGGATGGGACTATATATTTGATATATAGTCCCATCCAACATGTATCATATCATGTCCGTTAGTCAAATGTTCGTTTAGATTGTGTAGAAGCTTTTACGTCATTCTTAATATTTAAAATTTCCTGATGGCTTACGAGATGCCGTTGGACGATTGCTCGTCGTTGGTCACCCACTCTCTGTTTTGATGCTTTCATTTCTGAAAATTGCGATGAAAATAATGTATGTAACTGTGTTAAGTACGATTTTGTATTAGTTTCTAATTTTTTGAGTATTGGTGCATTATGAAAATGTTCATTTCTTTAGACCACTTTTTACGTTTGCACCTATTATTGAGGGCAGGTGCAGAAATCCTGTCTGAAATAGCATCCTGCACAACATCCACAGTAGATTCGATTGCCGGTAACGATGAATTTGGTGAACTGGATTGGTTTGCAATGAGATATAAAGCTGGAGATGATGGTGGCGATGAAAAGAGTGATGATATTGGTGAGTCGACATTATGAGTTTTATCGACTATAAAGGATGATATCATTGAGCGACACGGTGCTCACCCCAGAATACGAAGCCATACGTAGTTTGGGTGTTAGGCCAAGATGTTAGTGGCTTTATTAATTTTAGTATAACCGATATGTTAGTGGCTTAATATTTGACTTAAGTTATTGGGTCTAGGTGAGCGTGACCCTTGTATAGTTCATGCTTTCCCTAAGCCGGGGCCACCACGTCTAGTTGGCCCCCCGGGGCCACCACGTCTAGTTGGCCCCCCGGAGCCACCTTGACCACCATAAAAAATGTCAACGTTACGACCTGCTATACGTCGTGTGTGACTACGCTGCTATACGTCGAGTTCGTAGCGCTACGCCGCTTGCACTACGCCGCAGTCGCTCGTCGCTATAACACTACGCTGACTTCGATGCTCTTGCTACGTTATTTTATAGCGTTCAATAAGCTTTTGTTTAAGTAAATGAAACTAACTTTTAAATAATAACTTTTATTAAAAATATATACACGTGCAATTTTATTTTCTTTTTTATATTCATACACGCTATGTTATTGCTTTGACATTTTCTTGACCGTATAAAACATAACATTTTAACAAAATTGATTTTTGTACACCATCCCAATCGATTTATTTTTAATCGATTATTTTGATATAGCTGATATATTCTATTGTACTATGTGATAAGAACAGAGATGCATATTTTCTAAAAATGTGCATTCATTATTGAAAATAACTAACAATATTAGCCAAAAATAGTGCTCTTAAATCTTTCTTAAAATATTGTCGATTATCGGATACTTAATTGAACTTACTTTAAATACACTTCAATTGTTCGTAATAAAGGCATTGTTTTACAAAACTGTACAAACAATAGTTATGATTATTTTAACAACATTTTATTTAACTTTAGAAATTAGAAATAAGATTAAGGTTACATAGTGCAATTAAACGTTCAAATTTTAACTAAGAATATGAAATGGGAAAAGTTGATGTTAGCATAAATGCTAATAATGTTTTTGAAGCACTCTCAGGCAAAGTTCAGATGTTTGAATTTCAGTTAAATAGTATCTTAATAATATTAAATATTTAGCTTTAAGCTAGTTAAAATATTATGATATCGATCTTAAAAAAGAGCAACAAAATTTTGCGAAAACGTCGAACCCAAAAGGACGTGATTTTCAATATAATAAATCTATTTAAGTATCTAATAATTCACTAAAATAACATCTTCTATTTATCTGTTAGTACCGACCTAGAATAATACCGTCTGGAGAACAAAATGGTAGGTTGTACCAACAATATAATCTATACACAGAAGTAAGATGTGAAGGCTCAAGTATTTAAAAGTTGGAAAATCCTAAAAAGTACATGAATTTTCGTGATCCTACCTACGGTTTAGTGCGCGTAATTTAATTACTCACCGGCAGCGCGGGCGAGAGGGTAGCGCGCGGCCGGTTCATAGGGGTCAACAGGGGTCACTAGGGTGACAATTATTTTCGATTTCAATGTATAAATTAAAAAATAAAATAAAATTTTAAATTAGAAGTGCGTTAATTTAAATAAATTTTTCACCTTGTTAGAAAAAAGGAAAAAAGCAGACTAAGTAGAAAGTAGAGCTATAGTCTATAGATCTACTTTCTACTTAGTCTGCTGTTATAGTTCTCTATTACATGTAATTACCTATAATATTTATACCCTATTTTTCTCCAGATGGAATAAAAAGTCACCCAGTATAGCAAAATATATTATAGTTATGCAAATTTTACCCATTTTCTCTATCTTCGTTTTAATATTTAAAACATTCGTTTCTTAAACTACGTGATTGATTCTAAAAGTTATGCAACTTAAATACTATATATTAGAATTTAGAAGAGAAAAAGAGGAATATAGATTATATTATAATGAAAAAGTGTTGTCAATACGTTTTGTTTCTTGGAGCTGCAGTGGCGTATTTATACCCTAATATTTAGAAAAAACTACGAGTAGCTTAGTAGTAGCGGCATCTACATCACATTTGCTAATCGGCTAAGCCCTAGCGAGAGGTAAAAGATATGCCAAAATACGCCTAACTTATATACAATAGGTTTAGCTTTGCAAGAAAAGTGCTCGAATTGATCAACGATTCTTATTAAGTATTCCAACTTTTAAGACGCTTTAAGGCCTCGTATTACATGTCGTAAACAACTTACTGCCTTTCAAAGTTTTTTGGTATTTTATTACTTTTGTTACATCAAAAGTTATTGATTTCTTATGTTTAAGCGAATATTGAACATTGCTTTAAATACTTACGGATTGTGTCGCGGTGCACTTTTCTTTTTCCCGACGTTTCGGCTACTTTCCAGCGGCCGGTCACGGGAGGACTTCGGGAACAGTTGTCAAGATACAGTTAGTATGTTTTGCGTGGATCGGAACACAAATAATAATTGAAGAATCTTTAGGTAGTTTGAAGAACTTCAACAAATAGGACCACTGCCACCTCAGTCCTCCCGTGACCACGGCTGCAGGAAAGTAGCCGAAACGTCGGGAAAAAGAAAAGTGCACCGCGAGACAATCCGTAAGTGTATAAAACAATATCAAAAGCTCCCTCTCTGGGATATTCACGAGCACCAAAACAACGCCAATTATTTCAGAAATATTACGATTAAGTATATTCATTTGAAAAGTTGTTTATCTATGTTTTTGCTCGTGATTACATAGTGTTCATTGTTCATATGGTTAAATAGTACCTTAAGAAGGATATCTGCTAAATATAGCATAGGTACAAGTTAGATTTAAGCATTTATAGCTAAATATCACTACAGTTTTGGACAATTTTCGTTGGTTTGTACCTTAATCTACAACACACAAATATCCGAATTGAGCAGTTTCATTATTTGTGTTTACTCATAAGCTTACCACCTATAAGGGTACCATCAACGAAACTCCGGTGTTCCAACTTGGAGCTGAAAATTACTTGCGACCCAGCACTAGATAAATGACTCGTTTAAGTTGAGCTACAAATTCTAATATGCTCGCTCCACTACGCGCGCTAATTGCGCCTTTCAAGGTGTAAATTTTTCTTCCATTTGTTTTCAAAATTGTTTTAGTCGCGAGCCAAAGTGTTTAGTTGTAATCGTTCGCGCCAAGTCTCGACCGATTCGTTCGGAAACGACAATCAACCAATCACAGCGCTGAATGGGAGTGAAGGTGTGGAATCCGTGCTGAAGGAAGAGTGACGTTTCGACAATCGACTACCGACCCGAACGCAGCTCAAAATCTGTGCCCGTTAGGACTTAAAACTAAAATTCCGGATTGGTGCAATCTACTTCTTTACACCAGAACTATTCGGTGTATAGTATTCAGTAGAAGTATTCATTGTATAGTGTAGTGTTAACCCAGCAACGAAACGGTGAGTGGAACTCTGTATATTATCTCAAATCTCCATCTACCTCCTTTTCCCGTCTGTTCGAAATTAATCCGTGTCTACCTACCTAATTAGTAGGACTTCGCCCCGACAGTCATATAATTTAAATAACTATAAGTACGAGATAAAAGTTCCTAATAAAGGGCATGGGAAATTTTACTATAGAACAATACGTCACGGCGACCAAATATAAAATTAGGTTACATGTAAGCGTAATTACACCTGGATTACAAGTTATAACGATATAGGTCATATATCTGCAGGAAGTTGGGTAAATAATGTGATATTTTAACTCATTACAACGAATATTCATATAGAATATGATTAACAATTTATCACAACTTCTCCATGGATCCGAATCAAAATAAGTAATTGCGGGAAATTAAATGTGAATGAAAATTTTACAATCTTTGGTTTGTGGTCGCCACTTTTTAAACAGCGGGTCAAATATGCCTAATGCGGTTTAGCACGTGCAATAGGCACCTAATGTTATTAATATTAGTAGAATGTTCATTTACAAACGACGAACATTGTTCACTTTGTTTGGCATATAAATCCCCGTAAGTTCCAGAAGCCGTGTTCACATTCACGAATTAACTAGTACCTGTACGAACGCGTCAATAGAAACTACAAATTTTTCAATTTATTTAACTTGATTGGGTGAATGACAGTGTAAATCCACTATTTGCATGAAGCGTTGAAGGAAAACTCTTGTAGCTTGTCAAATATTTCAGGACTTTACGATAATTTCTAGCTCCGTCACATATTATAAAAATATTTTCCTAAATGCCTGATCCAGCCAGGTCATACGATACAAAACCTACCCTAGTTTCCCACCATATTATATTACTATAGTAGTGAATTTTAAAGATTTCTACATCTAGGAAAATCTAGGTTAGGATGGTATTACGTTTGTCAAAATAATATCTTCGTCCAATCTTGCTTTTGAATGTCATTAATATTTGATCAAATCTCAGTTAGTTTTAGAGTTGTAAAAGTAACGAAAAAAAGCGTACCCGTATGTATTCGTTACTGTTACAATTAGTACTCGTTACTATAGTATCGTTACGTTACTCGTTACTACTGATACCTCATAACTTGCTATGTTATGTTAGAGCAACGAATCAAGTCTATTAAAAAAAGGTAAAGGTAAGTAGTAAGTATAAAACTTGGGACGACGAATTTCCAAATTTTACTTCACTCAAACAAACATCGCTCTTTGTAACGTACGTTTTTTAATTCACCGAATAAGCTAGCGCATGCGTAAAACATACGATCAGCAAATATTTCAATACACGAATCAACGCTACATGGGTGAACTGAAACAGTGTAGGTATACTACGAAAAATGCGAGTAACGAAATGTATTCGTGTGTAACGTTTCGTTACTCGGTACTAGATGGCGCACCCGTTACTCAGTACCGAATACATCCGGTTTGCTACAGCTCTAGTTAGTTCCTGTAAATTTGATTAAATCGTCAAATTTATTTGATAAAACGTACATTGAACCAAGATATTTGATAAATGTAATACCACCCAAAAAAACAAAAACCACCCATAACTATATTAAGATAGGTGTGCATACATTTTTGCTAAGTCGTCAACAAAAGACGGCTTTTAAGTTTTAAATGCCAATGATTACTTTTTAATATTTAGCTCTACATAATTTATGTAAATAACAGTGGCGTTTTCTTAGCAAAAGGTATTTAGTATTTACAGGGTAGACGGCAACTTAATATATTATATATTAATATTGTCTTACTCTAAAACAGCCAAATATTTCGGAAAATTTAATTAACTGCTTAGGCATGAAAAAATTGAAATTTGAAAAAAATCTAATATGAATAATTCTACTGCGCTGAGGTTATTGACAGTGTGATACATAGCTGATTTCGAAACGTTTTTTTTTAACTAAAAGATACGTTTTGAAATCAGCGGTGTCCCAGTGTGAGATCAATGACCTTCATAACGTATTTAGAAATTTCATTATTTTTCTCCCTTAACTTCGTAACGTAAGCAGCAAATCACGTGCCCAGGTATCCATAATGCATTCTGCAAACGTTATATAGGTATTTGGCTGGTCTTTTGCCGTTGGCATAATAATAATAATTGGTAGCTACCAATTATTATTAGGTATTAGACAACCGCCGTAAAAAAACGCTGGTGGCGCAACCATGATATCTAAATGAGTTGCCTTGTTTAGTATTATAATTTATAACAATATAATAAAAATTATAATATAAATTAAAAATATAAATATTAAGGTGTGCATTAAATATCATGTTTCGTGTATTGGGCGGAGTGTGTTAGACGTCGGCTGGCCTGCTACGAACACCGCTGAAGTGCCCGGGACCTGAAAACAGACAATTTAATGTTATAACAATAAATAATTGTACATAATAAATATACTGTAACTCGTTATAAAGAGAGGAGCGAAGGCAAATGATAGGCAAAAGATATTTCAACTGATCATTGCAATAAGTAGGTTTTATTAAGCAGTGCGTGCACTGGCAACACAATTGTCTCCTTCCTCCACCATTTGCATTCCGATTATCGACTTAAGCGCACGGGAAATAGTCAACTTTTCCGCAACACATGACCGAACAGGAAAACAATCATGTTTTGCGGAAGAGTTAACACTATTTTGAGTGCGCTAAAGTTCATAATCGCAATGCAAATGGTACAGAAATAATTTTATTGCCTTAGTCTCAGTACCACTTTCTTTAACTATACGAGTTATAGATTTGTCTCACGTTCGCCAAGATAAAATAAGAGAAATTTCAATTTTAGTCCTGGCGAATAGCGAGTGGCGACATCGTCTATTCAGTAACTAGATATCTACTAATTACTTTTTACTATATAATTAGCTTTATAGTATTAATAAAAGTTATTTTTGCATATATATCTAAATTATACATTATATATCAACTACACAATATTACGTGGAGATATCTAAAAACTCCTACAACACAATAATTCACAAGACAAAATTAGACACAAAAACAAACAATAGATATAGGCAATATACTTCTTTAATGCTTGAGTTCATAATAATTTTCTACCTACGCTTTTCACCAACTACGACATACTTATTGGGGTAAATATCTAAGGCATTGGTTATATTATGTATAAGCAGTAAGGTTCATACTTCAAATACAAATACTACCTACTAAGCAAGACACATCACACGTAATATAATAAGGGATAAACTAATTACATATTATAATATTTATTTATAAGTAGCTAATAGGTATGCGTTTTAAGTATCTAATCATACTACTTGCATTACAATATGCCAGCTATAATATAATATTTGCACAAATGTTCTATACTCGGTAGGTCTCACACATTCTGTTACTAAAAACTCTACGTTACTTGGTAGTTAAAAAACTGTAGCGTTGCAGGTCGTTGGTCGAGAATTAAACTAATTAGAATTCTAAGTAACGTTATTCGATTCTTAATTTATTCAATCGTTTTTCAAATAATGAACAACCACACCATAGCCAAAATATAACAAACTAGAATAGAATTAACAATAAGTATCTATCTACGTCTTAGCTATCCTAAAAGTATGACTCATACCATCGAAAACCATTCCATTATATACACTCTCTATTCAACCGAAAAAAACATTCCAATAAAATAAGTAAGTTAATGAATTTTACATTATCAAAACCATACTCGCGGGGGTTTTACAAAATGTTTTCGTAGATAATTTTTTAATAGGTAGGTATATAGGAATAAAATAGAAAATGAAGTATTTGATTGAAATTTAATTTCAATTGTGTAGTAGGTCTATTTAGTATTCGAGTGTTATTTGATAAAAATAGTTATAAGGATAAAAAAACTATAAATAATTAAATTCATGAAAATAATACTTCGCATTGTTACAACAGTTGGAATATAAAATCGCTTCATTTGATGCATTCTGCTTTCAAGAGTGGAAGCCTTGAAGCGATTTCACGTTTAAACGGCATAAAATATTAAATGAAACTGTGACAGTTTAATCTGAATGAAAGCTGGGACAGAGTTTAATCTGAATAAAACTATAACAAAAGGAATAAATCTGAATTAATAGCAAAATTAATAATCTGAATAAAACAATCGCTGTAACCTTGTACGGGCGGGATGAGCTCGGTCACAACGGCTCCCAACTCACAGTAGGAATGACCCACGCGCAGCCTCCCCTTCGAATGAACAAACAAAATGAATGAATGGAAATAATAAGCAATGTTTTATAACAGCACAATAAAATAAAATGGGTGACTTTACAGATTAAGCAATTCTTACAGTGTACGTCATATTAGCGCCCCTTTACATGTAAAGTTCGGACCGCGGGAAACAGCACGCGCCGTGCCAACCCTTGCTCTGAAACGACGCATGTCGATGCGAGCGCGGAGCGTCGACTTATTACTGACATCCATACTATTTTTATAACGTTCCACGTGCCAGTCCAAACTGCAGCCTAAACTCTTGAAATTACATTTACACGCACAGTTTGGACGTTGGCCTAAATATGTCAGATCCGTCCGCAGTCCGTACCGTGGACACATTTTCAAATCGTTATTAGCACGACAGTTTTATCCGCAGTCCAAACCGCACATATCCATCCGTAGTTCGGAACGCCGTCTCAGATGCGCGATCCGAACCGTGTGGAGGGCGCTATTCACTAACGTAAAAAAATGCCGAATTTCAAAATTCAAAAGCATAATATTATGGTATCACTAACATGTCTACATTTTTGTGAATAAATGTTTCGCTGATAGATTTACGATTACGACGAATTGTGTCGCAACACGCAAGTGCATTTTAAGAAAAGTTTGAGCATTTCTCTGTGAGCTCTCGTGACTGTTTTCAAAGAGAACATAAAATTCGTAGTAAAACAACCACAGAAAAGAAAATTCTAATAACATGTCAATAAGAGAAAATTTCGTGGGACTTATTCATGTAAATTGGCATAATGAGGGTGTTTGATTTTTTTTCTGCCGCTAGGGGCAGACCTAACGCACACAAAGCGCCATCTGGTGGCGTAAGTGGTATCAAAAACTGTCAAATAGAATTTTCGATTCTTTTTCTGTCACCAGGCGGCGCTTGGTAGCCCGACGGTCCTGGTCCTGTCAAAAAGCTATCAGATGTCACGAATTTAAAAACACAGTAAAGTGGTAGACGCTTTACTGAAAGTTCCTAGGGAGTTTTGGCGGGAAACACAAAATAGCAAGTTTTTAGAAGTTGTACCACTTGCCCACACTTGTGCACGTTAACGAATATTTAATGGTTAATATTCTACCAATATTACACATTAAGAACCGAAATAACACAAATTTATGAGAAAATACAAATCCCACAACGTCACCCATTGAACTCCCCGGCAAACTCCCATCAGTAGCTTCCTGTCGGGTAATATAAATGACCAATTTTACTATGTTAATTTCGCTTGTGTTCCTGTACTCTGAGAGTATACTGGCCAGTAAGATATGACGTCACGTCCGGTCGCCATCTTGTACTGGCATGCGGGCTGCGGCCATTGTACCGGAAGGGGCCAGTATACATGTACACATGACAATATACTTTCATAATACCTATGATCGGTCTATCGCGACGTGTAAAAATATTTTGGTGTCAACCTTAGGCTGACGTCAACGTGGCTGACATTCGCCGGTGCTCGAGCTGTCACTTGTGGAGAGTGTCGCCCCTGTGGTAATACTGACATAGATTAGAACACAAGCTTCAATTTTCTCGCTTTTACCACATAGTAGAAAATATATATACCTACTTACGTACTATTATTAATTAGTTTAGAATTTACTTTAGAATGTTTACACACAGGCCGATTTGGTCTGGAGCGGACCATTATGACAGCCCGACACTTGTGAAATTTTCTAAAAACATTGACATTAAAGTTTTACAATACGATTTACTAGCTATATGTATTAGTCTCCCAAGAGACATATTTTAACTAACATTGTTTTTATAGTTTATTGGTTTGGAACTTAAACTTAAATTTATATACGCCCAAATGTTCCACCCTTAATGGCGGAATCGCTAACCTAACACAAATCTATTTTAATGAAAACCGAAACTAATGAAGCACGGACGTTTCGAAACGACTTAGCTTTAGGTAGTGAATAAAAATCGTAATTCCTACTTGATTTTCAATCTATGCTCTTGTTGAATGAAATAAAATGATTCCTTGAAACTCTATTTATCCTATTCCAAAGTAGAATTGGTGAATAAATTCGGTGTCTATATATTTTTTGTAAATTCAAATTAGCATTAGTTCATACCGAGACGCTCGACGCGGCGCTACATTTTTAAGAGCGATTCAAAATTGAACTTTAATCACTACACAAGATGATCACGTTCATTGCAAGAGTTCGAATTTCAAGCTGCATGGGGTGAGTACCGAGGCGCCGTTCTTGCAATGAAACGTGTATATTATCTTTTTGTGCAGTTAATAAAATTCAATTTTGAATCACTATTCATTATGTTAAAAATGCAGCGTCGCGTCGGGTTTCGGTGTGAACAGACCCTTAGGGAATACTGTTGCTATTGCCCGCATCTTTGTTTGCTAAGAACTTAAAACAAACAACAGCAGAAACCAATTTTTTGACATTGGAAATGTCTATTCGTTCGCTCCAGTCGTTCCATCGATTTCACGATAAAATGTGATCCCCTTATATCTCGGAGAATTGTGAAGATATGATATTCAAAAGAGGCTCAAAAGATTGACGCGTATTTACGCGAGCTGTAAGGTGCAAAAGGAATTATTCGAGAAAGTAAAAAAAGAAAAAAGTTATGGCCGAAATAGTGCAAAAAAAATCATCTTTTTCCGAATTTTTCGATTTTGCCCGATATTTTGGAAACGAAGAATGATATCAAAAGTTGAAAAAAACTCCTTTGGTCAATTTAGTCAGCTACAATTTGAGCCTAAAACAAAGACGGTCGGGTAAGGGGTTTACCCTGTAGCCTAACCTTTTTGCGACAATATTTTTTCGAATTCCGTAGATTTATTTCCAGTGTGTAAGATAGTCTTGTGAGGCACGAAATCTGTGATTTTTTTTTCTAACATAAAAGTAGCCTAAATTATTCCGCGACTTCTTTCGCGCAAAAGTAGGTCCCGCGGGGACCCGTACAATTTAATGCGATAAAAAGCTTTATCCTGCTAATATAATGCTTTCCTTTCCCGTGGCCTACTCTATATCTGTACCAAATTTCATCAAAATCGGTCCAGTAGTTTTAAAGCCTATTCAATACAAACAAACAAACAACCAAATCTTACTTATAATGTTAGTACCTAATACATATCGATAACGATAAAAGCTATCAGCCAGTCCTCCTCAAAATTCATCCATTAGTCCATTCGTCCGTTATCCGTATAAGAGGTCGGACCAAATAGACAGACAGATTTTTAAAGATTCTATCCACATTTGTGTGTTGAGTTTCTTGTTACAGACAACTCCCTCATATATTTTTTTTCTGTGGTTGTTGTGTTGTTGTTGTTGTTGTTGTGTGCTTTTTTCCACACCACGCCAATCTGGTCCCCTGCTAAGTTCTCGGAGAACTTGTGTTACAGGTACCAGACAACGGAAATATATTATTTAATAATTTCATGCTATACACTTAATTAAGATTTTTATTACCTATATTATACGCATATTTAATAAACATGCATGACCCAGGAAGACAGAAAAACTTTTTTGTTCCTTTGGGGACTCGAATTCGCGACCTCCGTCTTGAGCACTGACGCGCTCAACTACACAGGTCTCATTGATCTTTAATTAATTCCAGTCAATCAAACCTGCGTGTCATCCTAACCATGTCGGTGACGTAAATCTGTTTCCATTTACCGAACAGCGTACACCACGGTGTAACGCTACAAATGGTCGTTTAGACGACGACACTAATTGTAGTGTCGCGTGACTCTAATTATTACTCACTTTTATGAGAAATGTGATTTGAAAATCACGTGTCTCGCATTCCTAAAATTGCTGTATCTAAAATAATATATCTGTAATATTTTCTACACATAGAACTGGAAATTTATGGGAAGTAAAATCAAAATTCAAAAGTATCGCGAGCGGGCGTAAATTTGGTGATTTCACGATGATTTGATCACAAATAAATAATTTTTGGTATATTATTTGTGTCTAATGAAAAACAAAAAACCATTTTTTTTGTACACGCAGTAAAACAAGCATAAATTGCACGCGGCTTCGTCCGCGTGACATTAGATTTTAAATTTTCATACCCTATTTTACCCACCTAGGGGCTGAATTTTAGAATTACGTAACTCAATTATTTATTCGTACTCAATTCATACGAATTATCATGCAAATATGTCCAAGGAATAAAAAGTTTCATACAAACTTTTATCACCTATTTTACCCCCTTGGGGGTTGAATTATGAAAAAAAACCTTCCTTAGTGGTTGCCTACGTCATATGAGAAAAACGTGTGCAAAATTTCAAATTTCTAGCCTTAAAGGTTTGGCCTGTGCGTTGATACATCAGTCAATCAGCTTTGCCTTTTAAATATATAGATAGATAGATAGAATTACTAATCTAATTATTTTGAAATCGTTCGTAAACTCCTATCGCATCGTGCGTCAGAGCTGACACATACACACTTTTAATTTTTTTGTTTTTTATAAAGTTAAAAACGCATATAAAATTAAAAGGTTTTACCACGAATGAACCACCGTACGTTGTTTCTTTATTTTCTATAAATCCAAAAAACTAACAAACAAGAAAATATAATTAATTACTTTTGGTATTTCATTTGAGCACTAACGTTCGGAACGTAAGTGCTCAAATGAAATGAATGGAAGACTCAGGCTAACTTCCTACTCCAACCTGAGGTGGTCGCTATTGTGCTAACTTCGGTAAAGCAGTTAGCAAGTTACTCCGATGGAACATTCCGGCTCCAACTTTGCAGATTGCCCATTTCATCAATAACGAAATTCATCGTTTAATAAAAACTAGTTCAACGTTATTATAGAAGAAAGTGTAATCAATCAGTACCTATTCGATTCTCGTTCCAAAAATATATACAACATTTGACCAGATTGCCCTATAAAAAACTTAAATTCTAATCATATACGCGCGGTCGATACTACGCGGCGGGCGCGTGACCTTCAAAGCCGGCGCGTTGTACGGCAGTGTGAAGGTGAAGGTGTAGTGCAAGTTGTCGAGAAATGTTAATCATGTTATTTATCTATAATTTACAAACATTTTAGCTATGCATACTTTCATTACTTGTGTAATATTGTAGCCTAATGTTGGGTTACATATTTCATTCGGATAAAAATTCACTCTGTATACATTAACAATACTTCTTTTAGACCTACCTACTTTTTCACTAATCAACATAAAAATGTGAGATAGAGAGAGATAAACATGAGAGCTTGACCGCAGTCAGAATTTACACAGTAACCATCGAAATATAATATCTTTGTAAGACTACAAATTATACACATCTAGATCTACCTCACTTTTCAGACCTGACAGGGCCATTATAATTTTTGTTTCGAACAATTTTCTTACGGCATACGTAACGTCGAGAAGACTTGCGAAAAGTATTCACTGCACACGAGAGCGAGACAGTTTTCACGTCTCTCCTCCTCCACCTCTTTTACTCTTACGACTCACTCTCTACACTTCACTACTCACCTATGCGGTGCCCTGTGCGGCGAGCCGGGGGGCGAGGACGCGGGGGAGATGGCTGGCGTAGTGGGCGCGGACGCGGCGCGACGTCGGGAGTACTCAGTACCGCCCACTACTGTAGCCGACACGCCGCCGTCCGACACGCGCGTCACGCTGAGCCCCGACGCCGACCGCGTGGGCCGAGACGGCACTGAAAATGTAGTGGAGACAATGTAGCGTAGACAATGAAGCGGAGTGTATGCTTAAACAATGCAGAGGTAGCGAAGACAGTATTTCACGCAGAAGTTGCAGTGGTGGAAATGTGTGGGGTGCCAATCGCTCGTTTTATAAAGGTGGAGGTACTCGGTAGTGTAAATAATGTAGCGGTAATGTAGACAATGTAGCAGTAGTGTAGACAATTAATAGCAGGACCTTTAGTCAAGATGCTCAAGTTCGAAAACAAAATGTATGGGATTTGACATAAGGCATCGCAAGTAACATGTCACTTAGCGATGACTTATTTTAAATCTCATACATTTTTCATTTCGATCTTCGCCCAGTTCCGTTATAGGCGACGCGACGCGACGTAGTGGTAATGTAGATTATGTAACAGTGTAGGTAATGTAGCGGCAGGGTAGAGGATGTGAATGTAGCGTAGATTATGCAGCGGTAATGTAGAAAATGTAGGCAATGTAACGGTAGTGTGAATAATGTAAACGATGTAGGAATAGGGTTTGCAATGTAGTGATGTAGATAAATGTAGCTTCCCTGCTATTTTAAGTATTCTAGTTACAACATCAACAGCCATACCACCGGTGTAGCTGTACAGTCCGGCGGGAGAGGACCGCGGCCGGTAGCCGGAGGTGGTGGACATGGTGGACAGTGTGGACGGCGAGCGCTTGAGCCCCGCCGGCTCAGTGGACGCCGTCGACGGCCGCCGCGGCCGGGGCTGCCGCTTTGAACCCGTGCGGCACACGCCTGCGAAAGAGCCATGTCCTAATTGATTCTATAATTTCTTTAATTGTTTTTATGTGAAGGGCATAGGCGTTTAACTTAAAATATTTTTCTATTCTTGTTAATAAAAGAAAATTAAGTTATGACTTGGTGTTTAGGTAACACTTTTAATTGCGCAGCACATCAATATGAATATTACTTTTTAGCAAATGTTAAAATACGTAAATCTATTATTGTCATCTATTACATAGCTTTCTATGAAATGTGTATAGAAAAACGTTAAAAAAAAGATAAAAGATAAAAAATATTCAAAAAGTTATAGTACGTTAAACCTATTAAACCTACCTACTTAAATTGTAAAATATTAAATAACCTGGCGTTGTTACTACAAGCATTTTAAGTGAATATTGTAAAAACATTTAAACAGAAATTCTGTAAAATCTACTAGTGTGAAACATTATATAGAAATACTTAGATACAAAATATAATTTCTTCTTACGTACAAGGTTATTTAAAATAAAATGTAGCATAGATAAGTATATAGAAATTTTGAAAATGTAGCCTAATTCAAGCATTTCACGAAAGTGTGTTCTGAAAATCCGTGCACTCGCTACCATTGCTGTGACTTAATATTTCTGAATAAATATTGTAAAATATATCAATATAATAATATATTAATAATTTATTAATATATATTAAAATATTAATATAAAAAGATAGATAAATATCAGCAAAATAGCGTAAAATTTTGAATAAATTATACGTAGAATAAATAAAAGCTTATAAGAGCTGTATGTACAATGGCGACTTCAGCCATTTTGTAATTAAACAACTTTACGTGCACGTGTATTACCCACCTCGGACACGCAAAGGGAAATCGACATTCAATAAAATATATTATATATTTACGAACTAGTTAACATATTATATGTTCTAATACGAATTTGTTTTCGCGTTCGCCAAGGCACCGTTCTACATGTCTGAAAAATATCGAAAAAATCTTAATTCATTACTCCAAGAAATAAAACTTATTTAGGCTGGATTCGACCAAACCCTATTTGTTCCGAAATAACTAAGTTTGATACTTGCTTCCAAATAAAAGAATTAATTGTCATTTATAAATACAATCTTATGATTCGTTTTGGCGAACAAATCGAACAGTAAAAGAAAGTTATATTACAAATTGAGTAAAGTAGACAATTATTTTCATTGAAGGGTAGGCAAACATATTATCTACACGCTTAGCGTATCCATCGTGGGAATGGTTATTTTCTACGGAAGAATAGACAAATGACATGACAAAGGAAAGCTGTCTTTTTGTCCATATTACCTGTCATTATGTCTATTCTTTTGTGGATAAAACTCATTTCTATGGTGGTCATGCTAAGCTTGTTGTAACTCCTTTTATTTCGCTAGTTTACCGGTATTGGCATTCGTACCTAATGAAAATTTAGCAAAACCTAACCTAACCTAACCTAATGCGGCAGCTTTTTTACATTTCCATCATAGTCCAATTATTCTCAGATATACTTATCTCAAGGATATAAATTTGGTCGAATCCAGCCGCAATATCGGACAACTTACCCGTAGGACACTGGCGGCCCATAGCACATTTTCCTTCACAAATCGTCCGCTGGTTCAACATCGTCTGGTAGGAGTCCAACATCACTCGACACTCCGCTATGTCGCTGTCGGCCAGAGCTAACGACGGATAGCGCTCTTTTAAGCGTCTTCGTTCCTGCACAAATCAACAAATTTTTATAATAGGTCTTTACCTAGGAAATTGCCGTTCTGCAGTACTGGCCATTTCAAATCGAAATAATTTTTGTTTGGCTAAGAATTCTAATTTCAAATTAATTTTATTTTAAAAACATGGAATTCTTTTTCCAAAAGTAGTCATTTGTTTATTAATTAGTGTTACATTTTCATCGCATTTCAATCTTTTTCGTCATCATGGATACGTTAAAAATTCGAGTAATTATGAAATATGAGTACCGTCGTGGCAGCAACGCGGCACAAGCGGCACGCAACATCAACGAAGTTTACGGAGCTAACACTACAAACCAACGCACCACCTGTTATTGGTTTGCTCGCTTCCGTTCTGGAAATTTCGACCTGAAAAATGAACCTCGCGGTCGTCCGAAGACTTTGGTCAACAATAACGAATTAAAGGCGATTGTGAAAGCTGATGATACACAATCTACGGCTGAATTAGCAGTAGCTTTCGACGTTAGCGTCAAAACAATATTGGTCCATTTGCGTCAAATTGGCAAGGTAAAAAAGCTTGACAAATGGGTGCCCCACGAACTCAATGATCGCCAGCGCGAAGAACGCGTCGAGACGTTAATACTAATTTGTGATTTTGTGTTTCATTAATTGTTCTTTATTACACGATTATCGCTTATTAGTCCTAAAAGATCACTGTACTAACGTACATAGCTTTTAAAACATCCTGTTTCGAAACGGTTAAAATAAATAGCTCCCCACACCGAGTTCGGTGACGGTGGCCGGTTTAAATTGAAGCCAGACTACGCAGGAGTTTTTTTATAATGCGCAAGCGTGTGCGCAATTCACAATAGCACTCTCTTTTCCTTCTGGTATCCCAACGGGACGGATCCGACATGACTGGCGGGAGATCAGGCGCAGGACCGACTTTTTACATGCCCATCCGACGCATCTTCATTCTTGTCAGAGTATCAGGCGATCAGCCTGCGTTGTCCTAATCAGACTTGAAAACATAATTTTTTGTTGTTTCAACGCGGGTATCGAACCCACGACCTCCTGAGTCGAGAGCCAAACCCTAAACCGGCGTTAACTATAAACAATGTTGATATGACGCTATCGTTGCCAATTTTTACAAAAATACTAAACTTTTACTATTCGTTAAGGTCACGTATAGTACAAAATTTTTATTTCATTTTATACATTAGTCAAAGTGGAAATCAATATCATTTAACTTCGCCTATTTTCACAAAAGTTCTATTAACTCGCCAATTGTCACGTAAGCTCTGAGCTCGTATAGAATTTGGAAACCTACATACCAAGCCCGAATATAAGTTGAAGGTATGTACCTATTTAGAGAACTAGGCTTCTCCTGCGCCTCCGATTGCGTGAATTCGACTTCGCGTTCTATTCGGGGGGGATATAAATTAATCTATCTCAGGCATTAAGTGATATGTGTCGTTAAGACAGTGACATTATATACTTTTTACAACTACAAATATGCAACACCTCCCTTTTCAAGAAAACGCAAACAAATATTATATATACTACTCAATTTGTTCATGTATATACAATTTAGGTCGTTTTACATTTCTACCAGACCTGGTAACGTAACCGGTATTTTCTAGACTCTCCATAGGAACACAGCTATCATTGTTAGCTCATAAGAGTCATAAGCTAATAAATATGATTTAAATGTTTCCATTCCAATTTAAAAATGTAAAAGCAGGCAAGTCCAACATTTTTAGGTTTAGGAAACAGAGCAAATGGGTGAAATTTTTTGTCACTAAAGTTGTTATGCTATATTCGTTTTGAGTTTTCATCACTATCGGAATCAAACTTAAAAATTAACCGATAGTGTTTTCTAATTATACTCCTTTATATTAAGTGGAACATTGTATGACATTACATGTTTACGTATGATATTCATTACGGCTCTAAACATCAAGAGCGTTCGATTCGTATAATCTAATTTATTATACATACAGAATTCAATTTTTTATAAGTTCAATACTTCTGAAACTGGGAGTTTGCCAATATCGAAATTATATCGAATGTACTTATCAGATATGGAAATTCGGTTGTGATGCTATATTAAGGCCAATGTTTATTTTACTGTCAGGGCTATGGTAACACTTTACCGAGTCAACAATGATTTCAAAACTAAGGACGGGCTCATAAGTTATGACGTACATTTGACCGAAAAAAACCTTTATACAAGAAAATGTTACGCCATCTTGATTTGAGAAGATGTTATCAAATAAATGCGGACTGTTTTTTTTTTATATTTATATATGGCATCGGCTTATAACCATTTGCCAGTGTCAAGTTAAAAAGGCGGGAAATAGAACTTTCGTTTCAATTTTCAACACCGTTTTCCTATATCGTCAAGTCTAAAGTCTAGTCAAAGTCCAAATATATAGTCAGTACAGTCTATGAGTCATGTCAGTCGATTCAGTAAAGTGGTTGACGCTTTACTGAAAGTTCCTAGGGAGTTTTGGCGGGAAACGTTTTTAGAAGTTGTACCACTTGCCCACACTTGTGCACGTTAACGAATATTTAATGGTTAATATTCTACCAATATTACACATTAAGAACCGAAATAACACAAATTTATGAAGATTTACAATTTCCACAACATCACTCTTTGAACTCCCCGGCAAAACTCCATGCGGACTGATTGACTGATAAAACTGCGGAAACAAATGTCAAAATGTCAATATGACAAATGTCACACCTCAACTGCCCCAAACAACCCCGAAAGCGGTGCAGTTTAAGTGTAGACACTTTTTGCCTCAACATTCTCATCTATAATATATAGGTCCATGAGTACGCTATGCGAGTAAAATATGTAGGTTCGCTCGTTTCATCCGCTTCACGCGACGAACCTATTTGCCAGTCTCGCTACCGAATACTGAAGCGCTTCGTAAAGTTAAGAGGCTCTCAAGTCACATACCCACTGTCCTTGTCATTCTGCAAAGCAGGGACAGTGATATCGTGGTTTGGTAGTCTTCTAGCTTAATGAAGCGTTTGAATATTCGGCCGTAAGTTGTTGAAAAAAAGTCAGGGGTAAAGTCAAAATATACTGTTCCCGTGGGATACTATATTTACGAGGCTGGTGCCGCGGACAAAAGCTACTTTAAAAATCACCGTAGGTACCTACTGTAAACATTACCAAACCAAAAAAATATAAACTATCCGACTTACTTCTATAAAATCCACAACCAAGAAAAAAACTAATTGTCAAACGTAACCCGCATGAAAGAAATCCCATTGAATGAATGATACTCCACATTTGCGGTAATGCATTACGCTT